>SJYC01052698.1:0-37660 GCA_006408675.1 Madoqua kirkii | reverse complement strand
AGCAAAATCAGTCCTTATCAACCTTACCAGCAATTTTGTTAAACTTTGCTATTTTGACCATCCTTTATTTTCAAAAAGTTACTGCATCATCATATTGGTGGGATGGGTGGTGGTAGAAAAAGATGAGAAATCTACAAAAGAAGTAGAAGTTGATAAATAGAAATATTTCTTTTGTGCAAAACAAAATTCCTGTTGTCCATTGGGTTCCTGCCTCTTATTCTGACAGGACTTTGATATGTTGGTTTTTCTCCTGAGATCTAACTAACCTATGTCACTTTACTGCCTTTCATCTCTGGCAATGTGCTACATTAATGATTAAATTTCAGTGGGTGGATGTGTGAACACCTTAGGCAAACGGCTCTGTGGGAGAGAAAACTCTCCTAGCAGTCTTTTATTTTTCCTTGGCATATTGTGTAGCAAAACCCTAGCTTGATGCCCTGATTCAGTGACAAGAATGAATTAGAACTGGACAAATCAGTACTGTGATTCCAGTTATGGTGGTGATCCTCTGTTCAATGGGTTTCAATTTATTGCCTGTAGTACATTATGCTTAGTTTTAAGGTTTTATTTGAATCTTTAATATACCGTTTAGTCAGACATTGACCACCATGACCCTTCTCCAAAGGATATAGAATCAGTTACCTTTTTTTTTCTTTTACAAATAGGTAAACCCACACAATGAATATGAAGCAACACTCATCTTATTATAATACCTCTTTCAAAGAGGGCTTCGATTTACTATTTCTTGGCAAAAATGAACATGATTATATAGGTTCCCTCTCCCCTTTATATACTTTCTAATCTGATTTCAAAATTTCTTAGAGTAAAACCCAAATCTAAAGATGATAAGCTAAGGTACCAGTAAGTAATGTTACTTAATATTTAGAGATAATGATGGTGTTTATTGATTTTTACAATCTGTACTACAGGACTACATGTAATACAGATAGGGATAACTTGGTAAGTAAAAGTACCTTGATCATTTGCTTAAAACCCAAATTTACCCTACGGAGGAATATACCTAAAGACAGTATATTCAGTGAGATAAAAGTAGATTTGAGAAGAAAATGAATGGTTTGATAAGAAACAGACATTTTAAAAAACATAAAGCACTCACAGTATAGTAAAAGGTTGGAGCTACATAAATACCTTGAGTACAGGGACTAGTTTTATTCATCTTTAAATCATCAGTTTTGAGCCCCATGCTGATGTATGGGAAAGCATTAAGTAACTGTCAGGTGAATTACCTTGGATATGGTTGCATGGGGAATTAAACTGCTATTCAGATTTCTGGGGACAGAAATGTCCAATGGGAACTCTTGGTTCCTAAAGACCAATCACTAATGACAAATGTCTTTTAAAAAATGAAGAAATGATATGGAAATATGCTGATTACACTAATAAAAAATGCTAGTTCATATAAGAATGAGTTAAACTCAATGCATAAAGAGACCCAGATATGGGCAGGTCCTGAAGACTCTAATGGCTGATGCAAAAGAAATTAAAATGCATAGTGTAATAATTATATAATAAAGAACAAAAAAATCATTTATTTCATATTTTAAGAAAAAAATCATGCAACTAATCACAGAAATTTAGGAGTCATGAGTGTATTTTCCAAAACAGCACAAAGGAATATTAGACTTGACCCTAAAGACAGTACATAAGGAATAGAGTAAAATGATAATTATACATAAAAAATAGGATTCTCTGTAATCTGTTAGGACCTTTCAATGTTTTCTGATCCCTCAGTTCAGTTAAGTTCAGTCGCTCAGTCTTGTCTGACTCTTTGTGACCCTGTGAATTGCAGCATGCCAGCCCTCCCTGTCCATCACCAACACCTGGAGTTCACTCAGACTCACGTCCATTGAGTCAGTGATGCCATCCAGCCATCTCATCCTCTGTCATTCCCTTCTCCTCCGGCCCCCAATCCCTCCCAGCATCAGAGTCTTTTCCAATGAGTCAACTCTTCACATGAGGTGGCCAAAGTACTGGAGTTTCAGCTTTAGCATCATTCCTTCCAAAGAACACCCAGGGCTGATCTCCTTCAGAATGGACTGGTTGGATCTCCTTGCAGTCCAAGGGACTCTTAAGAGTCTTCTCCAACACCACAGTTCAAAAGCATCAATTCTTCAGCGCTCAGCCTTTTTCACAGTCCAACTCTTACATCCATACATGACCACTGGAAAAACCATAGCCTTGACTAGATGGACCTTAGTCAGCAAAGTAACGTCTCTGCTTTTGAATATGCTATCTAGGTTAGTCATAACTTTCCTTCCAAGGAGTTAGCATCTTTTAATTTCACGGCTGCAATCACCGTCTGCAGTGATTTTGGAGACCAAAAATATAAAGTCTGCCACTGTTTTCACTGTTTCCCCATCTATTTCCCATGAAGTGATGGGGCCAGATGCCATGATCTTCGTTTTCTGAATGTTGAGCTTTAAGCCAACATTTTCACTCTCCACTTTCACTTTCATCAAGAGGCTTTTTAGTTTCTCTTCACTTTCTACCATAAGGGTGGTGTCATCTGCATATCTGACGTTATTGATATTTCTCCCAGCAATCTTGATTCCAGCTTGTGCTTCTTCCAGCCCAGCGTTTTGCATGATGTACTCTGAATAGAAGTTAAATAAGCAGAGTGACAATATACAGCCTTGACATATTCCTTTCCTGATTTGGAACCAGTCTGTTGTTCTATGTCCAGTTCTAACTGTTGCTTCCTGACCCGCATATAGGTTTCTCAAGAGGCAGATCAGGTGCTCTGGTATTCCCATCTCTCCCAGAATTTTCCACAGTTTCTTGTGATCCACACAGACAAAGGCTTTGGCATAGTCAATAAAGCAGAAATGGATGTTTTTCTGGAACTGTCTTGCTTTTTCGATGATCCAGCCGATATTGGCAATTTGATCTCTGGTTCCTCTGCCTTTTCTAAATCCATCTTGAACATCAGGAAGTTGACGGTTCACATATTGCTGAAGCCTGACTTGGAGAAGTTTCAGCATTACTTTACTAGCATGTGAGATGAGTCTTTGGCATTGTCTTTCTTTGGGATTGGGATGAAAACTGACCTTTTCCAGTCCTGTGGCCACCGCTGAGTTTGCCAAATTTGCTGGCATATTGAGTGGAGCACTTTCACAGCATCATCTTTCAGGATTTGAAATAGCTCCACTGGAATTCCATCACCTATACTAGCTTTGTTTGTAGTGATGCTTTCTAAGGCCCACTTGACTTCACATTCCAGGATGTTTGGCTCCAGGTGAGTGATCACACCATCATGATCACTATATAGATATAAATATATATATATCCAAATATGGATAAATATATATCAATATCTTTGGATATATGTGTATATGTATAACAGAAAGCATGATTACTGTGGGCTTCCTCCATCTTGGGACATATTAGGATACATTTCAAGGTTTCAAATGAATTCTTCATCATGTTCAAAGTCCCATTAAGTTGTTTGTGATGTTTCCTTTTCCTTCTCTGTAATTATTTCAATAAAAAAATAATGGGTTGTAACTCATTAAACTGATATTATGACCACTAATAGGTTGAAATCTTTAAGTCTGAAAATCACTGTAATGGAGCTGCCAAAATACAAGTTAACTGATGATTTGCTTTTCAAAAGTAATATTTATTTATTGAAGTACAGTTGATATACAGTGTGTTGTTAGTTTCAGGTGTATAGAACAATGATTTACTTTTATATATACATCATATGTGTTCTTTATATATATACACTTTTTCAGTTTCTTATCCATTATAAATTTATATGAGACACTGAATATAGTTTCCAGTGTTATACATTAGGTTCTTGATATTTATCTATTTTATATAAAGTGTATGCTTATGTGCTAAGCCACTTTAGTTATGCAATCCTGTGGACCATGGCTGCCAAGCTCCTCTGTCTGTGGGATTCTCCAGGCAAAAATATTGGAGTGGATAGATGTGCCCTCCTCAGGGGACTTCCCTCCAGAGGTCTCTTACACCTCCTGCATTGGCAGGTGGATTCTTTACTATAGCACCACTATATATATATAGTGTGTGTGTGTATGTGTGTGTGTGTGTTAGTCACTCAGTCGTGTCCAACTCTTTGTCACCCCATGAACTGTAGCCCACCAGGCTTCTCTGTCCATGGAATTTTCCAGGCAGGAATACTGGAGTGGGTTGCTACTACCTTCTCCAGGGGACCTTCCCAGCCCAGGGGTCAGATTCGGGTCTTGCGCATTGCAGGCAGATTCTCTATCATCTGAGCTGCCAGGAAGCCCATAAAGTGAAGTGTTAGTGTCAGCAGACTCTCTATGACCCCTTGGACTGTAGCCCTCCAGGTTCTCCTCTATCCATGGAGTTCTCCAGGCAAGAATACTGGAGTGGGTAGCCATTCCCGTCTCCTTCCTCCGAGGAGATCCTTGCAACCCAGGGACTGAACTCGGGTTTCCTGCTTTGTGGGCTGATTCTTTGCCATCTGAGCTACCAGGGAAGCCCCAGGGCCTTATATATAGTATGTATCTGTTAATCCCAAACTCCTCATTTACCCCTTCCAGGATTGTTATTCGGAACACTCTGTCTTCCATGGCTTCTTTTGTTAATGTGACCTGATCATTGATGAGAATGCTTGTGATGGGCAAGATCCTAAGGCAGTGCTCAGAATTTCCTGCTCCTCTGGTGTTCAGGCCTTGCATATTCCCTCAGCTGGTATACATGGTAGATTTTCCCCCATGGTTATATTATATGGTACATGTGTGCGTGCTCAGTCACTCAGTTCTGTCCAACTCTTAGTGACCCTATGGACTATAGCCCGTCAGGCTCCTCTGTCCATGAGAATGTCCCAGCAAGAATACTGGAATAGGTTGTCATTTCTTACTCCAGGGGATCTTCCCCACTTGCGGACTGAAGCCTTGTCTCCTACGGCTGCTGCATCGACAGGTGAATCTTTACCACTGAGCCACCTGGAAAGCCTGTTACATGGCACAGTTGATTTTTTTTTTAAATTTAATACTTTATTCCATTTCACAATACTGCATTGGTTTTGCCATACACTGACATGAATCAGTCACAGATGTACACGATCTCCCAGTTGATCTTAAAAAAACATTTATCTAGTGACTTGACCTAACTACATGAGCTGTTTAAAAGCTGAGCATTTTATTGGCCATTGGCAGGAGAGGAAGCCTGCAGTTCAAAGTGTGAGAACAATTTGATGTCCCATTACTGATCTGAAGATGGAAGAAGTGTGGGCAGCTTCTAGCAGTTAAAGTGGTCTCCACTGATAACCAGCAAGGAAACGGGGATCTCAGTCATACAAAATACTAAGAATTAAATTGTGCCTATGAGAAGGCAATAGATTTTCCTTCACAATCTCCAGTCAAAAACTCAGCCTGACACCTTGGCTTCAATCTTGTGAGTCCAAAGCAGAGAATCTAGCATGTCATGCCAGACTTTTGATGAAAATAGCTGTGAGCTAATACAGTTGTGTTGTTTAATGCTGCAAGTTTGTAGTAGTTAGTTATGCAGCAACAGAAACTAACCACATTGTAAATCCTTTCATTGTCTTTCATCTCTTTTATTCCCTTTTCTGTATTTTACTGTTCTATTGCTTTGTACACCATTTAGGATATACTATTTGGGGGGCTTATATTTCAGTTCACTGATTCTTCAGCTGTGTTTAAGATCAGTGTGTGCTTGCACAGTCTCTGTTTTATTGAACTCTTTGCAACCCCATGGACTGTAGCCTGCCAGGCTCCTCTGTCCATGGGATTCCCCAGGCAAATATATTGGAGTGGTTTTCCCTTTCCTTTTCCAGGGGATCTTCCCCACCAGAAATTCAACCTGCATCTATTGCATTGCAGGTGGATTCTTAACCACTGACCCACCTGGGAGGCCTAAATTCTTAATTTTGGTTAAGTTTTTATACTACTTTTTAATCTAGAGTTTGTACTTGGATAATATTTATGCTTTCTAATTCTCTGGTGAAAGTTCTAGTCTTTTATCTCTTTATGTAGAGTAAGAACACTCATTTTAAATTCTATGGAGTATCTGTAGACCCTAAAACTGTGTTTCTCTTGTCTTTATTACTGTTGCTTTTAAATCATATCCTCTTGTTCACATATGTACAAGATAACTTTTTATTTTGAACCTGATATTATGTTTGTAATATTGTGTAAAGAAATAATTCAGTGCTTAGAATGATGTCATCTTCCTTTTGAGAAAGCTTATGCTCATTTCTCCCTGGAGACCTACTCTTCTGGATGCTAGAACCACTTGCTCTCAGACCACTTAATATAATTTCAATGATTGATAAGATTCAAAGTTGGGCTACAGTTCCTGTGAGATGCATTAAGGTGGATCCACCAAGGCCCCTTACGTGGTCACTCCTGGACATCATTCACCATCTCTCTGTCTTCATGAGGCCACCCAAAGCTCTGCTCAGTCTTTTAATCTCTCACCCACTCTCCACAATCAGTCAATGCCCTGAGGGGAAAAATTAAACCTCAAAGTGGACTTTCTTTTCTGAGATTATTTACTTTATTTGTGTTTTTGAAATTTGTCTTTAACACCCTCAAGCAGCTTTAAAAATAAACATTCTGTCCAGCTTTTATAGCTGTCCTCAACTGAAGAGTTGGCTCAAATTGCCTACCATTACAGAAATGCTCACTAGGTGGATTCAATGGACGTGAATTTGAACAAACTCTGGGAGATAATGAAAGACAGAGGAGCCTGGTGGTCTGCAGTCCATGGAGTTGCAAAGAGTCAGACATGGCTTAGTGACTGACCCACAGTAACAACCAGAAATAGATGTCTTCACAATCCTGACTTTATTGTTCTTATCTTATTAAGATGAGTGCTCTTAACAAAAACTTCATATGAATAGACAAGTGTACTTCTGTTGACAGATTTTTTGAATTGAGCATCACATTAGTCCCCTCTTGACTGAAACTTTTTGAATTGCTTTTTCCTAGAAAAATATTCTCCTTAAGGTGATAATTGCTTTTTCTCTCCCAAACTGAAGCAAATTCTACTGTTTACCCTGATACTAGTAATTTTAAGGTATCTAGAGCTGTAGTTTTGGCTTCCTTTTTTTTTTTTTTTTTTAAGAGTATTACATTAAAAACTTTAGACAGCTTCGTTGACATCCTCTTAATGCCTACCCAAAGGCTTTGGTCCCTCAGCTTATATTTATTGAATTTTTTTTTTTTTGAGAGCATCCTATTTATACTATAACTTTGACATTTGAATATTACAATTTTTGGTTTCGTTTCTTCATAATTAAACTGAAGATCCATGACAGAAACTAATTTGTGACTTTGCTGAGGCATGAACTTGGCTTATGAACTCTTTGAGGCTGGGGTGGTGATTGCTAAAAGTTAGCTGCTAGCTAGTGACTGAGCCCGCTGACAACATTGCACTCCATTTATACAGCAGAGTTTTGATTCTCAGTGGTGATATTTTAAAATTTCAGGGTTGTGAAAGATCCAGGAACTATCTGATATAAATGTCAAGGGCCTAGTGTATTTGATTTTAATTAGTAAAGAGAAAGTGTTTTCCTCACTTAAGTTTTGAAATCTTACCCCAGCTTTCATAGAAAAAACAGTTGGAATACAGGGTAGCAAAAACATCTTGAAGAAATGAGATTGTGAGCTAAAAATTGTTTGATGAACTCTATTCTAATCAACTTTGGAAGCCAACCACATTAGACTATTTGTAAATGCGTGCAACTTTATCTAGAAATAGATGAGCATTCTCCTTTTAATATATCAAAGGAACGCAGAAGTGACTCAGTATCCTTCAAAATATGCAGATTGACTTTTGGAAGGTCAAAAAAATTCTGATCTTTGGCACTAAACACTAAGTTGCTAAAATAGATTTTGATAATTAATATAGTTTTGTGTAATTATTGCAAATTTACTGAGCCATTTTATTTAATTTTCTTTTTTGTGTTATTTCTGGCTTTTTACAAAAGCTTAATAAAATTCTTAGAGAGTAGGAGTTTAGGGTTCACTGAATTTTCTGATTAATTGGTGCTCAAGCTTATAATCTTTTTATGTTGATGGGAATAAAAAAATCTGCATCCACTTGAATGACTTAGTAGAATATGCTGAATATAATTTTCTTTTTTTTTAAATTATAACACTTACAATAAATGATTCATGGTGGTCATTCAGAAGATCCGAATTTTCTGTGTAGTTTAGGAAGCTGAACTAAATTTCTTCTGAGTTTTGGACTCAGTGGAAATGATTTTCTCAAACTGCATGATATCAGCTTGTTTTCTTGCAATTTGACTTTGTTCCTTAGGGGTGGGAACCATCAGAACGTAATCACATACAAATAATGGTTAATGAAGAGAGCACATGTATGTATCGGATAAGAATTTATTTATATTAATTTTGGAAGGTGGAATGTTCATTTGTCTTGGTCAAAAATTAGAGAATCAAGCTAAAATGTCTAAATATACCTAAAATAGAATTTACATCATTTGATATGATATTAGAGTAAGTTTGGCATCATTTCTGGCTTGCTATGATTGATACTTAATCTGTAATTGGAGAAGCTACAGCAGCAATTTCCTGTAATAGCTTACAAGCTGTATCTAATATCTCCTTGGGGGAGAATTTCAATTGTGTATTATTCCCCAAATATGGCCAAATTTTGCTGCCAGCTCTTTCTTGAATTTAGTATTAATCTTTCTGGTGAGCCTGCAGTTTTCCTGTGTTTATCACAATTAATTTTGGTGTAAAGAAAAAACAAAACCTTTGATATTTTCATGACCATGTTAACATTTTGATTTAAGAAAAATTCACAGCAAACATGATAATGAATCTCTTTGGTAGAAGTCTCTGAGTTCAACTTTCAATGTTATCATAATCATAATATTTAATAAAGGGTTACTGACAGCCTACTGTTCTGCTATATGCCAAGCACTGTGATAAGAAGTCCTATAGATCATGGAACATGGTAAGTAAAGCTTTAGACCTTGTCTAGATCATATGTGTTGGCAATAATATAATTTTTATATGTGTGTACACATACACAGGTTTTCTATATTTGGAAACTTTTAGTGTCTTGTTGCAGAGAAGGCAATGGCACCCCACTCCAGTACTCTTGCCTGGAAAATCCCATGGACGAAGGAGCCTGGTGGGCTGCAGTCCATGGGGTCGCACAGAGTCGGACACGACTGAAGCGACTTAGCAGCAGCAGCAGCAGCAGCAGCATCTTGTTTTATGGTCAGGAGATAGAAAGTTCTGAAGATGAAACTTAGGAATCTGCTCAGATTCTTCATTGTGTTACAGGGATGGTGTACATGGTTATGAGCCTTCCGGTGACTCCAGAAATGATTACTGTTCCTGCACTGTGTGACACACAGGAGATACAGAGACACTTCAGTTGACAAATGGGGCTATTTTTGCTTGTCTTTCTTTTGGTGCAGTACAGTGGCTAAGAATACAAGTTCTGGACACTGTCCTAGTTCTTTCTGTCAGACTTGAAAAAAATTTTTTTTTCCCAGAGCCTTAATTTCTTCAACTGTAACATGGGTTAAATGAGAGATAATGAGATTGAACTCCAAATTATGAAGATTTAAGTCAATGATGATGCTTGGGGGTCTAACATCTGTGTTTCCTGTGTTGCTCACCAGATTCAGTTGCTCATGAGCTTGCCCACTCAGAAGTCTTTCCTCAATAGAAAAGCCCTTAGACAAACATATTCTTTTTGGCATTGTCTAATTTTTTTAACAGAAAATGTTTTTTAAAAATTGTTTAACCAATAAGAAATTGTGAAAGTTCAATGAAAAAAAAATGGCAAACCTGTTTAGGGTTTTAGGTTTTTAGGGTTCTGTTTAGGGATCCCAAAGTAATAAAGGATGAAGGTCTTGGAGATACAGAAAGGTAACAAGTTGTATAGTCATCATCCATTATAAGTCAGTTCTACTGACTCGGAAATTAGGTGTAGGTTGAGTTATCCACCCTGAACAGTAATCTTGGAATTCTTCTGGCATTATGTAGATTGTCAAAGTTTAAACCTAACTCCATCCCAATCCTGTTCAATACAGTCCTCATCCTGTTTCTGCCTTACCCTGTTTATGTTTATGTCTCCTGTTTATGACCTCACTCATGCCTCTTGGTCTTTGACTTATTTTTGACTTGGTCTCCCTAACCTTGACCTCCCCCTTTTGCTATGGGTTCTTGAACTGAATTCACAGCACCTGGTTCTCTTCGGCTCTAGCTGAGGGCTTCTCAAAGCTTAAGCACATAAATCACCCTTCAATATGATTAAATTCAGTAGGTCTGGAGCAGAGCATGGGAGGGAAGGCATGGGAACCCACTCCAGTGGGTTTCTAAGAGACTGCGCATTTCTAAGTTCCTAGGAGCTGCTGATGCTTCTGGCTCTGGGACCCCGCTTTGAGTAGCAAGGCTGACTGTAGTCAGTGTTTTGGTTCTCACCACCTCCTGCAACCCCATCCAAGCTACTAATTCTAGCTGCACTGGCTAGTCACACACTGCACTTCTGCTTATGGTAAAAACTATTGAATGCTCATCTAATGTCCCTAAAAATCAAATTGAGCTCTCCTTGTATGTTTTGTAAAGGTCACAGAGGGAAGGATAGTCTTTGAAGTCTTAGATTACTGTGAAAGTATCAGCTTACTAAAAGTTCCAGTTTTTTTGACTTCTTAGCAGATATACCCAGAGTTCTAGAGCAACTGGGTATCATAGAAATAAGAGAGTTATTTATTTAAAATATGCTAAGATAGAAGGACCGAAATCCTGTACCTATATAATCTATTAGGTGTAAAAAATATAGTCGAGACTGAATTGCAACCATGTGAAGCCCACATTCTGAAAAGATGGAGACCCTGAAACAAAAGAAACCTGCAAAAGGTTATGAGATTTCTGAGGATGCCTACTTCTAAGTTGACAGTCATATGAGGAAATGTAATCATTTGGAAATGTCATTGAGGTGGAGATCATTTTTCCCCCTTTTAAATTACCTCAATGAAAGAGTGGAATAATACTCTTGTGGATATAGAAGTTGTACTCGCAGCCTGTGGAGTCAAGGGTAAAATCCAAAGTTTAAATTCTGATTTCAACTTTATATTGGCCTGAGTTACCACATACAACGTCTGCAATAGGAAATTATTACCAGTACTTACCATCTACTTACCTTCCCATTTAGGTATGATGATGGATTCTGTTCCCCATTGCCACATTGCCTCTGGCTTGAATGTAGGTTCAGGAGTTAATTAACAGTTTGTGAACTCACAGATATCCTGTGTGTCATTTTATTTATTGCTCCACTCTGTGGCATCTCATGAGTCAAGTTTCCGTGTTTTAATATGACATAGGAAGACAAGCAATTTAGGAGAAAAATCTCGTTTTCTTTGACTTTCAGAGAAAAATTTAATATACATGTAAGAGACAGAAGGGCAACTGAAGCTTTAATTCTGCTTCACTTATAAAAGTTATTTTACCAAAAGAAGATACCATCATATGTATGCTACTGTCAGACCCAAAGAGCTTCTTCCAACACTGTCCTTGGTTTGCTGGGTATTAAGTTCACAAGAAAGCTACATAAAGCTGTTCTCAACCATTAGCTGGGGCGAAAAGGCTCTGTGTTTTACATCAGTGGATTTGGAAAGGGCAATATATTTAGTTACCGGTGTGTGAGGTGATTATACAATTGCTCTGTGTCTTTTTGTGTCGTGATCAATTGAGAAGGCTTTAAAAACTTATTTGAATTTATGGCTATTGTCTGGCCTTACTCTGGCTTTCTATCAAGCAAGGTAAACAGGGTGAATTCACCCATGTGGGCTCAGTGTTTGACAACTTCCCAGGGCTTACAGTCATGTTGCGTGCTCTCTAGTCACTCCACATGAAAATCCTTATTAAACAACACAGTGAAGGCTTTGCTGGCCTTCAGGAGCTTCTTCCTAATCAATGCCTGTGGCTGATCTCTTCAGAGCTCCTCAGCCGGAGGCCTGGGACATGCTTGACAGCCGGATTCTGATTCAGAGACACAGTCATTTACAAAGAGATTGTGGACATGTCAGGTGAAGAGGCTGCCCGCCCCCCGTCACCCCCTGCCCCAGGCTGTTTCTCCTACACATCTGAATGTTATTCTGCAAAGTAATCTGAAGCATTGATTTTCCTTTTTTTCCCTCAGTCTAAAAAAAGCATTAGACACAAAACAACAAACGTCTTTCATTTTCCCCATGTGAGACAATATTGGAATTTTATATAAAAATAATTACATAAAGAAGGTTGTCATTTTTGTTGCTGGAAGCAAGAAGTACTAAGTGTGTTAGTATTCTTGGGTCATTCTCTTCAGATGTGAGACTGAGTCAACCAAGTAAATATATATATATATATATAGAGAGAGAGAGACATTTGTAGCCTCTAAGATCTACTATCGGAGAAAGTGATGGCACCCCACTCCAGTACTCTTGCCTGGAAAATCCCACGGACAGAGGAGCCTGGTAGAGTGTGGTCCATGGGGTCGTGAAGAGTCGGACATGACTGAGTGACTTCCCTTTCACTTTTCACTTTCATGCATTGGAGAAGGAAATGGCAACCCACTCTAGTGTTCTTACCTGGAGAACCCCAGGGATGGGGGAGCCTGGTGGGCTGCAGTCTATGGGGTCACACAGAGTCGGACACGACTGAAGTGACTTAGCAGCAGCAGCAAGATCTACTATACAGATGTCTATATTTGTTGTTGTTGTTTAGTCACTAAGTCATGTCTGACTCTGTTGACCCCATGGATCGTAGCCCACCAGGCTCTTCTGTCCATAGGATTTCCCAAGAATACTGGAGTGGGTTGCCACTTCCTTCCCCAGGGGATCTTCCTGACCCAAGGATCAAACCTACATCTCCTGCGTTGCAGGAGGCCATCAGGGAACCAGAAATGTTTATATAATTGTCTACAATGAGGTCAAGGCTCTGATATAAAATAGCTATAAACTCTTGTGACCCCATGGATCGTAGCCCACCAGGCTCTTCTGTCCATAGGATTTCCCAAGAATACTGGAGTGGGTTGCCACTTCCTTCCCCAGGGGATCTTCCTGACCCAAGGATCAAACCTACATCTCCTGCGTTGCAGGAGGCCATCAGGGAACCAGAAATGTTTATATAATTGTCTACAATGAGGTCAAGGCTCTGATATAAAATAGCTATAGGAACTGTGAAATGAAGCTCTAGAACCTCCTTTGTGTTACTATCCTAAGTAAGACACGTTCACATAGGGTCTTTGGACTAAAAAGATGGATAAAACCTGGTTTGGAAGCAAGTTAAAAAAAAAAAACTCTGACCAGAAGAATCATTTTCTTTCTGGCCTCCTAAATCTATATGCATTCTAAAATCCAATCTCAGATCATTATATCTTGAATCACTCCAACTTTAGATCAACCATAGGTAGTAAGCAATGCTACTCTACTTCACATTTGAGGAAATTTGGGTTCAAGGCCACATAGCTAGTGAGTCAAGAAGACATTTTGTCTATAATGAAGGATTGTTTTTAAATCTTTATTAATTTGAGTTCTGGCAGGGTGTTTTTAAATACTAGACACAATTTCTTTCAGATTTTCTCTTCCTTGTTTTGGGTAAATGACCTTCATGGCTTTGTTCTGACTTATCAGAGGATGTGAGATGTTTCTCTTTGTTATGATTTTCGTTTTATGCACAGTTCTGACTTTTCTCCATAATGGTAATCTAGGCTGGTTTGGGGAAGAAAGAGAATACCTGGGACTTATATCAAAGACATTGTTGGATACTTTTTTTTCCCTCTTTGCTCTCACTGTCTGCCCAAGCCCTGAAAGATGTGCCACGAGAAACAAAGTATTAGAAGTCTTCAGCTGGCCTAAGGGTAACAGTCTCATTCACTGTGCTACATGGCATCATAAATCAGCAAGGATAATACCCGCGTGACTCTAATCTGGCATTAATTCTGGGACTAAAAATTTAATGGTTCCCTGGCAAACCCTCAGAAGTGTTGGGGGTTAATAAGGGGGTTGGGAGTTAATAATAATTTTAGCTGGGGGACTCTGAGTTGCTCTGGAGGTGAGTATTTGGGAATTTGGAGAGTCTTCTACAAGTGAGCTTTATGAAGTCTGCATATTATACAAATGGCATCAATAATAAGCAAGTCAAGGTCTGTAGAAAAGGTGGGTTGAGTATCTTTAATAATTCATTATTATTATTTAGATGTTGAGATCAACTCTGCTCCATCAAATATATAATAAACCTTAAGAATAAGAATGTTGAAATGCTTGTAAAAATATACTCTTCTTCATGGACTCATGGACTAATATTCATTACCAAGTGAACCAAATCAATTTTTTTTTTTCCTGAAAGTTCATTAATTTAGACTTGTCATGTGGGTGACTGTTTTCAAGGCTGGACTACATATTCTGAACTACATATATTGGGCTTAATACACATTTATTCTTCTCATTGTCTAAGCTGATCCTATAAAGAGTGACTTCCTATGTGGCAAATGTTTCACAGAAGAGGAACCGACTAATGGAATCTGTATATTTTGATAAGAATGCAGAAATGTATAAAATTACTTTTGACTGAGCCCATGATACAAAGGTTCAAAGTGAGGTGTTAGGCTCCATAAGTAGTATTGTAAAGAAGGCAGTAAGAACCATAGCTACCCTCATCCAGTGTGAAAAGGGGAGAGATCACAGTGGTACAGAACTATTTAAGACCCAATGTGGCCGCCAGAGCCTGACCCATCTAGGGAAGTGTTACGAGACCTTCTGGGGGAACTGGGACACTCTAACAGCAAGAATCTGGCTGGAGGTCTACTGCTTAGACTGGGGGCCAAAGGAGGATTCCTTGGTGTTCAGAGGTAAGGTGAATATTTATGTCAGGGAACTGCAGGGGAGGTATTTCTAGAGATGGGGGTGGTTGCAGTTTTGCAGTATCCAAGGAAAGGAGAAAGAGAAAACTTCAAATAGCTATCAGGGCCAGAGGAAACCAGTTGCTGAGGATATTGGCACCAGTCTTGGAAGGTTTTTCCACGTTTTTTTTCTTTTCTCTCCTCCTTAAACATGGAAAAGGCTGGGAGCTTTTAGGAGTGGTAAACAGGGGATGGGGAACTAGTGAACAGAGAAGGAACCAGCCTACACCTTCCTTTAATCAGACAGAAGTATTTTAATGTCAGTTGAATTTCTGAGTTTTTATTTTCTCTGAAATTGGACATATCAATTACTGTTTTGTGACTTTTTGGAAAGTCAAGGTACAATATTTTTTTGAAGCAATTTTTTTATATAAGCCTGTAGACTTTATAGTCAAAGATTTTATTCTGCATCAATATATTTATGTAGCATCGATTTATGTAAACCACAATCAAATGATTATATAAATAAGAAAAATAGACTGATAAGTGCTTTTCAGTGAATTAAAATACAGTGAGAAGACAATGACTTGGAAGCTTCTTTGGACCGATGGGTCAGGAAACATTTCTCTGAGGAAAAAGGAGCCACAAAAATATTGGATGAGTGGGGGGCTGGTGCATAGCCTTTCAGGATGGAATGAACTGGTGTATCTGGGAAAAAGAGAGAATGCCAAACTGGCCGAAGACACATTGTTAAGTCAAGAGTGGTGTGAAATTGAAGGGGTTAGTTGGGGGTGCATCACGTAAACTAGAGTAAGGCAGGGAAACACTGGAGGGCTCCAAACATGGGAGCAATGTGGTCTGAGTTATATTTATAAAATTCTCCCTGTAGCTGGACATGCTAAGAATGCATTATAGGAGGGCATGA
Source organism: Madoqua kirkii (assembly GCA_006408675.1). NCBI lineage: Eukaryota > Metazoa > Chordata > Mammalia > Artiodactyla > Bovidae > Madoqua > Madoqua kirkii. The sequence continues at coordinate 21,897 of SJYC01052698.1, read as the reverse complement.
CTTGAGGCAGGAAGACCAGTTCAGAGGTCATTTCAAAGTTTAGACAGGATATGACTTGAATAAGAGCAGTAGGGATACAAATGAAGGAATTACTTGGATTCTGGATATGTTTTGAAAGTAGTTAGTAACCTTAGTGATGTTTTGACTATGGGGTGAAGGAAACTGTTCTCAAGGATGTGACCTCGAATATTTATTGGAACAATTAAGTTGGTATTTCAGCCATCTGTCAGTCTACCATTGAGGAGACTTGCATTGATTCTACCACAAGAAGGATACAAAAAAGACCAGTCCAGTTCAGTCGCTCAGTCATGTTCGACTCTTTGCGACCCCATGGAATTGCAGCACGCCAGGCCTCCCTGTCCATCACCATCTCCCGGAGTTCACTCAGACTCACGTTCATCGAGTCAGTGATGCCATCCAGCCATCTCATCCTCTGTCATCCCCTTCTCCTCCTGCCCCCAATCCCTCCCAGCATCAGAGTCTTTTCCAATGAGTCAACTCTTCGCATGAGGTGGCCAAAGTACTGGAGTTTCAGCTTTTGCATCATTCCTTCCAAAGAAATCCCAGGGCTGATGTCTTTTAGAATGGACTGGTTGGATCTCCTTGAAGTCCAAGGGACTCTCAAGAGTCTTCTCCAACACCACAGTTCAAAAGCATCAATACTTTGGCACTCAGCCTTCAGTCAGCAAAATAATGTCTCTGCTTTTGACTATGCTATCTAGGTTGGTCATAATTTTTCTTCTAAGGACTAAGCGTCTTTTAATTTCATGGCTGCAGTCACCATCTGCAGTGATTTTGGAGCCCAAAAAATAAAGTCTGACACTGTTTCCACTGTTTCTCCATCTACTTCCCATGTAGTGATAGGACTGGATGCCATGATCTTTGTTTTCCGAATGTTGAGCTTTAAGCCAACATTTTTGCTTTCCTCTTTCACTTTCATCAAGAGGCTCTTTAGTTCTTCACTTTCTGCCATAAGGGTGGTATCATCTGCATATCTGAGGTTACTGATATTTCTCCCAGCAATCTTGATTCCAGCTTGTGTTTCTTCTAGTCCAGCATTTCTCGTGATGTACTCTGCATATAAGTTAAATAAACATGGTGACAGTATACAGCCTTGATGTACTCCTTTCCCTGTTTGGAACCAGTCTGTTGTCCAGTTCTAACTATTGCTTCCTAAGCTGCATACAGATTTCTCAAGAGGCAGGTTAGGGGGTCTGGTATTCCCATCTCTTTCAGAATTTTCCGCAGTTTATTGTGATCCACACAGTCAAAGGCTTTGGCATAGTCAGTAAAGCAGAAGTAGATGTTTTTCTTGAACTCTTGCTTTTTCCGTGATCCAGCAGATGTTGGCAATTTGATCTCTGGTTCCTCTGCCTTTTCTAAAGCCAGCTTGAACATCAGGGAGTTCATTGTTCACATATTGCTGAAGCCTGGCTTAGAGAATTTTGAGCATTACTTTACTAGCATGTGAGATGAGTGCAATTGTGCAGTAGTTTGAGCATTCTTTGGAATTGCCTTTCTTTGGGATTGGAATGAAAACTGACCTTTTCCAGTCCTGTGGCCACTGCTGAGTTTTCCAAATTTGCTGGCATATTGAGTGCAGCACTTTCACAGCATCATCTTTCAGGATTTGAAACAGCTCCACTGGAATTCCATCACCTCCACTAGCTTTGTTCGTAGTGATGCTTTCTAAGGCCCACTTGACTTCACATTCCAAGATGTCTGGCTCTAGATTAATGATCTCATCATCATGATTATGATTATCTGGGTCGTGAAGATCTTTCTTGTACAGTTCTTCCATATATCCTTGCCACCTCTTCTTAATATCTTCTGCTTCTGTGAGGTCCAGACCATTTCTGTCCTTTATCGAGCCCATCTTTGCATGAAATATTCCCTTGGTATCTCTAATTTTCTTGAAGAGATCTCTAGTCTTTCTCATTCTATTCTTTTCCTCTATTTCTTTGCATTGATCACTGAGGAAGGCTTTCTTATGTCTCCTTGCTATTCTTTGGAACTCTGCATTCAGATGCTTATATTTTTCCTTTTCTCCTTTGCTTTTTGCCTCTCTTCTTTTTACAGCTATTTGTAAGGCCTCCGCAGACAACCATTTTGCTTTTTTGCATTTCTTTTCCATGGGGATGGTCTTGATCCCTGTCTCCTGTACAATGTCATGAACCTCATTCCATAGTTCATCAGGCATTCTATCTATCAGATCTAGGCCCTTAAATCTATTTTTCACTTCCACTTCATAAGGGATTTGCTTTAGGTCATACCTGAATGGTCTAGCGGTTTTCCCTACTTTCTTCAATTTGAGTCTGAATTTGCTAATGAGGAGTTCATGATCTGAGGCACCGTCAGCTCCTGGTCTTGTTTTCATCGACTGTATAGAGCGTCTCCCATCTTTGGCTGCAAAGAATATAATCAATCTGATTTTGGTGTTGACCATCTGGTGATGTCCATGTGTAGAGTCTTCTCTTGTGTTGTTGGAAGAGGGTGTTTGCTATGACCAGTGCATTTTCTTGGCAAAACTCTATAAGTCTTTGCCCTGCTTCATTCTGCATTCCAAAGCCAAATTTGCCTATTACTCCAGGTGTTTCCTGACTTCCTACTTTAGCATTCCAGTCCCCTATAATGAAAAGAACATCTTTTTTGAGTGTTAGTTCTAAAAGGTCTTGTAGGTCTTCATAGAACTATTCAACTTCAGCTTCTTCAGTGTTACTGGTTGGGGCATAGACTTGGATAACTGTGATATTGAATGGTTTGCTTTGGACATGAACAGAGATCATTCTGTCGTTTTTGAGGTTGCTTCCAAGTACTGCATTTCGGACTCTTTTGTTGACCATGATGGCCACTCATGGCCATTTCTTCTGAGGGATTCCTGCCAGCAGTAGTAGATACAATGGTCATCCGAGTCAAATTCACCCATTCCAGTCCATTTTAGTTAGCTGATTCCTAGAATGTTGACATTCACCTTTGCCATCTCTTGTTTGACCACTTCCAATTTGCCTTGATTCATGGACCTGACATTCCAGGTTTCTATGCAATATTGCTCTTTACAGCATCGGATCTTGCTACTATCACCAGTCACAGCCACAGCTGGGTACTGTTTTTGCTTTGGCTCCATCCCTTCGTTTTTTCTGGAGTTATTTCTCCACTGATCTCCAGTAGCATATTGGGCACTACTGACCTGGGGAGTTTCTCTTTTGGTATCCTATCATTTTGCCTTTTTATACTGTTCATGGGGTTCTCAAGGCAAGAATACTGAAGTGGCTTGCCATTCCCTTCTCCAGTGGACCACATTCTGTCAGACCTCTCCACCTTGACCCACCCATCTTGGGCTGCCCCACAGGCGTAGCTTGGTTTCACTGAGTTAGACAAGGCTGTGGTCCTAGTGTGTTTAGATTGACTAGTTTTCTGTGAACATGGTTTCAGTGTGTCTGCCCTCTGATGCCCTCTTGCAACACCTACCATCCTACTTGGGTTTCTCTTACCTTGGGTGTGGGGTATGTCTTCACAGCTGCTCCAGCAAAGCACAGCTGCTGCTCCTTACCTTGGACGAGGGGTATCTCCTTACTGCCTCCATTCCTAAAAAGAAACTTTTCACAAGGACTATCACCAGAGCCATGATCATATCAACATTGGACCTCAGAAGGGTGGTTGCTGCAATCCCAGCACTGGCAGCAGGAAGAGCTGTGATGGTTGCTGCCTTGACAGCAGTTAACAGAGTCGGCCGTAGCACTGGCAGCAGTAGTGAGTAGTGTGGGTTATAGCAGTGGTGGAGTTGGTGGGTGGGGCTCTATATTAGTCATCATAAATGGCATGGACCTCAGCATCACTTCTGATGCTGAGAAGAGCAATGAAAGGGCAAAGCCGACGGCTCACGTCCACCGCTATGGTGGCCACAGTCAGCAAGGATGGTGGTCAAGTCTTTGAAAAACCGAATCAGCATAGCTGCCACTTTTTATGTTGGCTGAAAAGCGCATAAACAATAAAGACCTAAAGGAGGAGGATAGGAAACGTTGGTAGCCAAGAGAATGAATTAAAAAATCCTATGCTGATTCCTAGACATGTTCCCAGGTATTATATGATGCTTGAGTTCTCAAAGAACAAGAAAGAGAGGGTTAGAAACATTTTTGTTTTGTGGTTATGTGCTTGAATAGCCTGCAAAATATAGATCACACATAAGTGTAGCAACTCTTGAAAGAGATAAAGTGTGTTACTGTGATGCTATGTAAAAGCACATGGATAGAATATAAATGGCTTAAAAATGCAAGCTATTAGTTTTACAGAAATGATGAAGTGGCATCCTGAGATGCCATATGAAGATTTTTAGGTGGGAGTGAACAAGTTATTTTGGTTGTTGTGGATATTTTAGTTCTGAGCTATGATTTTGGTACCTTATCGCAGTGGAAAATGAACTTTTAAAAGGCTCCAAGGGCTTTAGGACTTCCTGCTTCTACAGAGGACTTAAAGGAGATAACTCATCACCAAAATGATACTTGGAGCAAGGTTCAGATTCTGAGAACTGAGAAAATACAGCTTTAGAGTAAGTCAAGGTTTTCCTGTGGTGTGATTTAGTGGACTGGCCATAACATTTGTTATTGCCTGGTTTTCTGGGATGGAGTCTATTCCCAGCAGGGCTGTGACTTAACCTTTCAGCCAACCAAATGGAATGCCTGAAGGATGAGCCCATAAAAAATGAACCCTTACCTAGATCTGGTAGGAATTTAAGAGTGGTGGTCTTTTCTGTAATGTCTTTTGACCAACTGAAATTGGTCCAAAGTATTTCCTTTCCTTTTTCACCATTAGAACCTTTGTTATTATTTATTTATTTTTCTAGTTTTCTTCTGTTCCTGAGGCTTTGAATTTCTTTTGTGAAACTGCATGTGTGGGGTTTTGAGAAATGCTTCGGGATGAAGTGCTATCTATCAATCCAAAACACTATCAAGAGATTTATTTGTTGTTTGCCTGTTCTTTCCCTCGCCCCCACCTCTTTGCTTCCTAACACATTTTTCTTCCATTTCTTTTTTTTTTTTTCTTTTCCATTCACAGCAGAGAAGGGCTGCCTGAAGCTTTTCCCCAGAGCCATTCTGCAGAACAGTCTTAGAGAGGAGTTAAAGTCTTCAATGTCTCCCCTGACAGGCACAAGAACAATTTTTCTTTAACTCTAGCATAGCTGATCTTTGCCACAAAATCTCCACCACCCTGCTCCTCTGCACCAAATGAGATATTGTTACCGATGGTAGGTCGGTGGCAAAGAACACTGTTAGCCAACCAGCTCTCAGGATTTCTTTATTTTTACAGAGGAGAAAGTTGACTTGCCAGACATGTTTTTTGGATGAATTCATAGCACTGTTCACATGGTTTAAGTCAGCAAAATGGCTCACCTGGCAAATTTTGGCTGGGTTGGAAAAGCTATTGAAGCCCAGCCAGCTTAATTATGATGAGGGTGATTAGTGTATCTGTCTCAGTGAAAGGCTAAAACAGTAAAAAATCCACCTGCAGTGCACGAGACTGGGTTCAATCCCTGGGTAGGGAAGATCCCCTGGAGAATGGAGTGGCTGTCCACTCCAGTATTCTTGCCTGAAGAAGCCCATGGACAGAGGAGCTTGGTGGGCTACAGTCCATGAAGTTGCAAAGAATTGGACACTACTGAGCCACTTTCACTATTTTTCACTTTCTCAGTGAAAGACTGTTGCAATTATTAGAAAATAAAAAATGCATAGAATCACCGCACTTTGCTGTACAAATATGCCCCTGTCCATCATGCTTCAGGATGTGAAGATCCACGATATGCTAGTCCTTCACTGTCACACTGGTTAAGCTGTACCAAGGAAACTACTCTACAAAGAAAGCTTTCGCTCAGCATGACTGTAGTTCTTGTTTTTAGGTGCTATCCTGTCCAGATTCTTAGTCAATAGTGTTAGAAGAGCTTCATTGATTGAAGCTCTGACCTGATTATAATAATCAGAAAGCTTGGGTGATTATCTAAAGCCTATAGGAACTTAATCACATTGCTTTAGTCATGGAAATAAGCCAGGATTCCACAATCAGCTTTTCAAGTAGGATATCTGTAGATCTAGGGTTGAAAGAGAATATGCATTCCTTCTTTTCAAATCAGACCTTCCTTTTAGAGCAGGCAGTGATGAGCTTGTGCTGCACCAAGTTCAGGCAGCATGTCAAGGGTGAGGCGTGGGGTGAGGGGGGTGGTGCTGGGTGAGGTCCTTGCTGCTATTATGAACGCTTTTTCAGTTTCTAAGAGATGGTACTGATGGATCGTGGTTGAGAATTTAAAATATCCAAATCATTTCAATACAACTAAGTAAATATTTCTTTCATTAGAGTCATGTAAAGAGCCATTTTAGAAACATCTGGTTTCACTTTTAGGAGATATCTTTTTAAATATTAAAAAGATTGAATTTTTGTTTTAATGAAGTATTCAAGTTTTTAGCTAATGCTAATCCAGCTTCTATTGACAGGTGTATATATATCACTATTCCTTTTGCTGCTGCTTTTTTTTTTTTTTTTTGGTGTGTGGCCCAGCTGTGGTTTATAGGACTTTTGTTCCTGGAACAGGGATTGAACCTGGGCCCTTGGCAGTGAGTGTAGAGGAATTCTTGTCCTTTTTCTTTGGGTTTAAGGACAAGAATTGCTCTGACTCCCACTCCTTCTGTCTGTCTGAAGTCACTCAGGGACAAGCAAACCATAGCCAGAGGGTCTGCTTCCACGCTCTTTTGGTAATGTTTTATAGAAATACAGCTCTGTTCATTAGCTTAGGTATTGTTTCTGAATGTTTTGTGCTACAATAGCAGAGCTGAATAGTTGCAACAGGGACCTTTTGGCCTCTGAGCTAAAAATATTTGCTCTTTGATCTTTTAAGAAAAAATTTCCAAGTTCTCCTTTAGCCTAGGCACATGTAAACCTTTTTTACCCTCACTAGCCTTTTGTCTCTACAGAGCTCCTAGATCTGTGTGCATGCCTGTGAAGTTACTTCAGTCGTGTCCAACTGTGTGCAACCTTATGCATTGTAGCCTGCTAGGCTCCTCTGTCCATGGGCTGGGAAGATCCCCTGGAGAAGGAATGGCAACCCATTCCAGTATTCTTGCCTGGAGGATCCCACGGACAGAGGAGCCTGGTGGGCTATAGTCCATGGTGTCGCAAAGAGTCAGACACGACTGAACGACTTCACTTCACTTCACGTCTTTACCACTAACACCACCTGGGAAGCCCAGACCTGTCTAGTCTATTCCAGTTCCTTCTCTTCAAACTTCTTGGAAAGTACTAGCCACTCACTGGACTAGCGAGTCACTCCCTGTCTCCCATTCACTCCTCAATTCTGCATTCTTGTTTCTGCTCCTACTCTATTGCAGTTGCTGCTGTTTTAGATTCTTAATTTCTGAATCAAATGGTCACATTTTTTCTTTTGGTACTTTTCTATGGCATTTGATCTCAGATCAGTCATTTTTAGGCTGGGCTCTCTACACTCTAGGTTTCTGTGACAATAGTCCCTTTTTAACTTTGACCTCTGTGATATTGTGCCTTGGGCTTCTTTGAGGCTCCATGTTAACTGCTATGACTATTTCAGACCAGTTAGCTCTCATTTGGAGGACCTCAGCAAACTTCTAAGTTTGCATCCTTGTCCTCTTTAAATCTATTCTCATGTAGATGATCCATATTGAAACCCACTATCATCATTCCCTTTTTTACAAAGCCTTAGTGATTGCCATTGCCTATAGCTACAATGAGGACTTCCCATGTGGCTCAGTGGTAAAGAATCTGTCTGCCAATGTGGGAGACGTGAGTTCAGTTCCTGGGTGGGGAAGATGCCCTGGAGAAGGAAATGGCAACTCAGTCCAGTATTCTTGCCTGGAGACTTCCAAGGACAGAGGAGCCTGACGGGGTGTAGTTCATGGGGTCACGAAGAGTTGGACATGACTGACCAGGCAGGCATGCATGGCTACAGTGGACAAGTCAAATTGCTTCCTTACCCAATATTTCCTTTTGAGGATTTCCCAACACCACTATTATTATATCCCAGTAGGAGCAAAACACATCATAAATGCTGAGCGGTGAGAGAGAGTCTGGTGAAGTAGTTCAGTATTGCACAGGGTTCCCAAGGAAGATGGGAGGAGATGAGGAGGGAGCTGAGTGGAGAATAGGTAATTAGGAGCTTGGTGTGCTATATTAGGGAACTTATGTTTTATTCAGTAGTATCCACTGGTTTTAAGTAAATTAGTATTATCAGTTTTATAGTAAAGAAAATTCATTCTTAAAATGTCATACGATACCTGAAAACCAACTTTTATAATGTGTATTAAGATAAATAACAAATTACAAGACTGAGCCTTTGTTACTTTGAGTAGGAGAGATCTGAACATAGTTATATAAACTCCTAAACATGAAAAGGCTGAATTACAAGAGAGAGATGGGATAATTGATGGAATGATTTGCCAGAAGCATAAGATGCCAGCTGAAGGATTAATATAGACAGAACAAGGAGCATCTCAATACTAGGTATGAAGAAAAGAGGGGAGAAGAAGAAAGGGGGATCTCTGTGCATATCGAGATGAGCAAAGGAAACAGAATTCTCATGGGCTTTACTTAACTTGTGGACTAGGAAGCCATACAGCCATCTAAGAATGATGAAGGGAGTAATGGCAGATGGAGCTTCAGTGAGACTTTGGGATAACAGTTGAGGAAAATGGGAGCTAGAGATAAATGTGGACAAACAGAAAGATTATTTGGCAGTGTTAAAGATCATCTGAGATAGGATGCCATCAATATATAGTGACTTCAATAGAAATCTCTTCTGCTGACAGCACCTGGCCAATCACAGGACATGAAGGAAAGCAAGAGGCAGCCATTTGATTGGACAAGTACAGGCGTGGAGTTTCAGCCTGTGAAGAGGGCACAGGTAATGGGTGTTGATGAATACTATTTTTGAAGTCTGAATTATAATGCCTAAGGCTGGCTGCAGACATAGTTAACTTTCACAGATTCAGAATTATGATTGGTACACAAAGCAAAGCCCTAGTTGCTTTGCATGTTAATACGATCTATTGGTAATCAGCTGTAATGTCCTCCAACTGTCAGCTCTCCTTTATCTAACAGTTGTCGCTGTTTTGAAAGGGAGAATTCAAATAAATTTGAGAAATATCCAGTTTTGGAAGCAGCCACCTTGCCTTTTGTTCTTCTGAAAATGTTTCCTTATTGTCCACAAACTTCCTTCATACTCTTCTCTTTCAGAGCTTTTTGTTGTTCATTTATTTAGTCAATGAATATTTGAACGATATGCTCCAGGCATAATAATTAAAATCCAATCACCTGAGCTGGGAAGTTTGTCTGTGTTAGTTGCTCAGTCATGTCTGACTTTGCGACTCCCTGGACTGTAGCCCACCAGGCTCCTCTGTCCCTCGAATTTTCTGGGTAAGAATGCTGGAGTGGAGTGCCGTTCCCTTCTCTAGGGTATCTTCTCTACCCAGGGATCAAACCCAGGTCTCCCATGTTGCAAACAGATTCTTTGTCATCTGAGCCACCAGGGAAGCCCCTGGTGTTGAGCTGGAAAGTTTAGTCTTAGTATTTTTGAACATGAAAGAATTTGAGAATTATTCTTGGTTCTAACATGTTGGGAGCAACCAGATATTCCTGAGGCTTTTTCAGAGCTAATGGGTCATGCTGTATACCAAGGTGCCAAAAGCTCATAAGGAAAAGTAAAATAATGATATGACACTACCAAGGGCAAACATCTCCTACTTGGAGGGAAAAGACTCATTTGCACTTTCAGTCTCTTTCTCTCTCATAATCTCTCTACATGAATTATGAGACTTGATGGCTGTGGTGATGGAGGTTTTAATATATACAAAACTTTCTTTTCTTTTAATAATTTTTATTGGAGTATAGTTGCTTTATAAAGTTGTGTTGGTTTCTGCTGTACACCAAAGTGAATCAGCTGTAAATGTATATATGTGTGTTGTGTGTGTGTGTATAACACCACCTCTTTTTTGGATTTCCATCCTGTTCACAGGGTAGAGTTCCCTGTGCTACACATGAGCTTCTCATTAGCTATCGACTTTATACTTACAGTGTGTATATGTCGATCCCAATCTCCTAATTCATCCCAATATATAGCGAAGACATTTTCAGGGCGAATGTCCTCCATACGTTTGTCTCTACGTTTATGTCTCTATTCTGCTTTTCAAATAAGTTCATCTGTACCATTTTTCTAGATTCCACATATATGCATTAGTATATGATCTTTGCTTTTTTCTTTCTGACTTAATTCTGTATGACAGTTTCTATGTCCACCTACATCTCTGTACATGGCACAATTTCATTCCTTTTTCTGGCTGAATAATATTCCATTGTATAAATGTGCCACTTATTCTTTATCCATTCCTTTGTTGATTGATGTTTAGGTTGCTTCCATGACCTGGCTATGGTAAATAGTGATGCAATAACTATTGGGGCCCTTATGTTTATTTATCTGAGCTAGACTTGAGATAGCTAGCCCTTTTTTGCCTCTTCTCCCACCAGATTACAAGTCCAGAAGGACAATGAGTGGCTCAAAAATATCTGTTAAATGAATGGATGAGTCAGGCTAAGTAGATATCATGAGTCTAGTAAAGTTATTGAGGCTATGCCAGCCATGGCTGGATTCTGCTATCATCAAGTGGCCCCTCAGAGGACCCATGGCTCCTGGGGAGTGAAGTTTCTGAGATGAAACTCTGTGTGTGATGTGAGCTTCAGACAGGTCAGCCATTCTCACACCCTCTACTGTGACTGGTTGCCTGTCCTTTCTGCACTTTCCATCTCAGATATCCTCTAGGCATATTGCATCTGAGAAACTCATCTGAAGAATCCAAATCTTTATAAATTATTTTCTGCCTACCATTACAATCACTGTTAAAGGCTTCACCCACTTCATTTACTCTGTTCCTTCATTTCAGTGCTATCAAGTTCTGGGAGAAACAGAATAGTGTGATGATGTGCTAATTATATTTTTATGCCTTAACAAATATCTAGTGCTTGGGACACAACTTGGTTTCCGGCATATGTTAAAAGTAAGAAAATGAACAAAACAAAAAGCAAATAAGCAAATGCAAATTACCAAATGATACTATATTCAGATCTTTGAAACACACGTGTTTCAAAGCCATCTTCTGATGCCTATACCTATAGCTATATCCTATCTTTCTCTTTTTTTTCCCTCCCTCTCAATAAATGTTAAGTCAAGAATTTAGTTATCTTCTACCATTCCATAATTTTTTTACCCAGTGGGTTTTGATAAACGATATAGCTTAGGGAGGTAATTTTCTTAGGGGCCTCATTTAATTCTCATCCTAAACCTGTGAGATTAGTGATACCTACATTTTGCAGGTGGGAGAGCAGGTTCTGAGAGGTGAAGGAACCTGATAATGAAAACAAGTATTGTGACAGAAGCATAGCATTCAAATATGTGATTATTCCAACATCAGGCTGGTTAGGTACTATTATCACTATTTCAATAAGGCAGTTTCAGATCAAGGAGAGAAAGCAGCCCTCTCAAGGCCACTCAGTTAGTGGAGATGTGTGACCAGGGCTGGGCTCCTGCCCAGTCTGTCTCACTCTTGCCGCTGCTGCTGCTGAGTCGCTGCAGTCGTGTCCGACTCTGTGTGACCCCATGGACAGCAGCCCACCAGGCTCCCCCGTCCCTGGGATTCTCCAGGCAAGAACACTGGAGTGGGCTGCCATTTCCTTCTCCAATGCATGAAAGTGAAAAGTGACAGTGAAGTCGCTCAGTCGTGTCCGACCCTCAGCGACCCCATGGACTGTAGTCCACCAGGCTCCTCCGTCCGTGGAATTTTCCGTGCGTGCTTTTTCCTAGCTGACTAGCTTGTTTAACTAAGGGCTTTCTCTCAGCAGGGGACCATTCTTGAGCATGTACAGCTTCCTTGTAACAGGGAAATTACTGGATAGAGTTGTATACTGTCTTGTCCAATTAAAAGACAATCAGTGCTGAGAACACCTTACTGGCTGAAAGTGAGTGTTAATGCTTCTATTCTTTAGTCCTGCTTTCAGGAAATATAGTTTATATAGTTTAGTCTTGCTTTCAGGAAACTAAAACATGATAAGCAAAAACAAGTGAAAATAATACGGCTGCTTACTGCCTTTGTGTTTCCCTTTCTTTTCTCCTTAGCTGGTGCCAAGGTAATCACCTAATACACAACCCCCAGCAGCATTATGCTGACAGATCCTGATGTTCCACTTCTGTGTTTTCATTGGAGCTGTGCAGTTATGTCTTCAATCAAATGGAGATATGCTGTGAGAGATGCTGAATGGAATTTTTTAAAAGGCAATGAGGATCACAGTGACTACTCCTTGCTGATTTTTGGTGGGGAAGGAATAGCAGGAAAATAAACTAAACCTGAAAAAATCGTTGCATCTTCCACATTGCCATGTAAAGATACTTTGCTTGCTGTGTTCTATACACATTTAATCAGATCAGTCTAGCTGATACAATAAAAGCTCCCCACCCTTGGCTCCATGCTAATTATTCTTGTTAATTATTTTTTAATTATCTTTCTATTGCTGCTTCTAGAGCAACTGTCATAATTTCCACCTGAGAGGCTCCAGACATGACATATCTGTAAACATAGTATCAAGGATGGTGGCTGGTGTGTGAATGCTTTCAGAAGAAACACAGAAGAGAAATCAAACCCAAATGCCGCTCTTAGCACATTATGATGGGTGAGTCTCTCAAACTGCTTCTGTTAATTATTCATTAAAGGAACACAACACGCTAAACCACCTAATTGTTTGAGGGTTCATGTTACCTAGTTTGTATCTCTGTATCTGTCAAGTGTCTCACAGCATGTTGGACAATGCAGAGCTCAAGTAGTCTGCTAGATTGTGTAACCTTACTTCCAGAAATGAAATAAAAGATAGGCCACGTGCCAAGTAATTGTGTGGACCTTTGAGGTCTGCCATGTATTGACGATAACTAGCTCTTCTGTGCTGAAGTCATTGGCACTATGCCCGGCACTCTGGGAGGATACAAAGTCATTGGATTTTTGTTCTCTTTCTCAATTATTTCAAAATGTTAATAGCAAGGAAAAAGATGCACATGTGACATAAAAAAAAAAAATTAGAGACCAAAGGAGTGAGAGAAGAGACTATCAGGGCAGTTTTCCTGAAAGATGTTTAGGTGGGCGTGCATCCTCAGGCACGGATAAAAGTTTAGAGGCTGTAGTGGCGGCAGTGAACACAGGCTCTTTAGTGGGTAGCTGGCCTGAGTGAACTGAAGACTATGTGTAAGAATCTTATAGGTAAGGTAAATATATAGCATATATATCATATATGGTATTATCCGTTTACTCAGAATGTCCTTAGTCAAATTCCATTTCAGAGGCCTGAAACCCTGCAATACTCACAATATAGTTAGCAAGTTTTTCTTCTCTAATATGAGATTAGCAAATTGTACCTCAAGCCAGTCTCATCTGTGTGCTTGTTTTTCAGCAAAATAAATTTTGTGTCACTGTTACAATTGGAATATATAATACTCATAACGTTTCATGCAAACTCTTTGTCCAAAAATGGGACCAAACTACTTGTTTAATTCATGTGAAAGATCAGGGAAGGAACTGCTGCTTAAAAATATTCCATGTAAGATCATTGCATTTGCTTGATGTCATCTCTGCTTATCATTTCTAAGAGAGATTATAAATAGTTCATTTCTCCTACCTCAATATAGCAATCAACTGAAGGCAAGTGTAGTCTACTCTCAAAGAGTTGGAGTGTCTAGTTATTCTTGAACATAGAGAAAATTGATCGTCTTTAAAGCCCAGAGTTCAATATAGTGCTCTAATGCCTAAAAATCTTCAAATGATTTAACTATGGGATAACACTGGTCTCCAGATTTGTTTAGTTTCTAAAAATACAGCTTCATTGCCTTTGTTCCCCAATGAGAATTAGAGGTCAAGCTTAGAGAAGCTGCTAAATCACTTCAGTCATATCCGACTCTGTGTGACCCCATAGACTGCAACTCACCAGGCTCCCCTTGTCCTCGGGATTCTCCAGGCAAGAACAATGGAGTGGGTTGCCATTTCCTTCTCCAATGCATGAAAGTGAAAAGTGAAAGTGAAGTCACTCAGTCTTATCTGACTCTTAGTAACCCCGTGGACTGCAGCCTACCAGGGTCCTCTATCCATGGGATATTCCAGGCAAGAATACTGGAGGGGGGTGCCATTGCCTTCTCCAAGCTTAGAGAAGAGTTATTCCCAATTTTGATAGTGGTATAATTCATAATTCATATGCATTTCATATTTATTTCCTACACAATTCTATAAGTAAAATGATCACAATCATTCCTGCCCTTAGACATGAATAAAAAGAGCATCTACTAGTCACTACCTTGAGCTTTAGAAGACAATAAAAATTATAGATATTAAGACAGTTTTTCCTTTTCAAGCTTTTCTCTTATTAATTTTTTTATATGTGTAGAATTAATTTGATTATAGAGAATTGTGGAAAATAACTGTGTTAGCCACAGTGCCTGTTCCAGGCCAGAGGATGCTGGGCTGACTGTATGTGTGTGACATTTTCTGCTCTGGGAAACTAGAGAAAGAATCATATGGAATTTAGAAAGATGGTAATGATGACCCTATATGTGAGACAGCAAAAGAGACACAGATGTAAAGAACAGACTTTTGGACTCGGTGGGAGAAGGTGATGGTGGGATGATTTGAGAGAATAGCGTTGAAACATGTGTATTGCCATATGTGAAATAGATCGCCAGTCCAGGTTTGATGCATGAGACAGGGTGCTCAGGGCTGGTGCACTGGGATGACCCTGAGGGATGGGATGAGGAGGGAGGTGGAAGAGGGGTTCAGGATGGGGAACACATGTACACCCATGGCTGATTCATGTCACGGATGGTAAAAACCACTACAATATTATAAAGTAATTAGCCTCCAATTAAAATAAGAAAAAATCGGTGCTGTTGCTTACGTCCTAAATCACCAAAGTGGTATGCCTAGACATTCTCTTCCTCTCTACTTCACCCCTCTCCTTGGATGGTCTAGTTTTGGTAGATGCTCAGGCTCATTGGCAAATCCGGCACTTCAGTCATCAGCCAGGAGATCTGGGAAGTTTCTGCCTTCTGGCCCTGGCACATCCATAATCCCATACAAGCTTTGAGTGGGACAGGGGCAGGCCCAGGGAGAGCAGAGTGGTTCTGTCCTCTGGGTGCTCAGCACTTTTCAGAGGCCTAGGCTTGAGGAGGGGGGGGAGGGAGGTTAAATGGAAAATAGGCCACTTGGGGGGCATAGTTTATCTTGTAACTTTTAGGTATTTTGACATATGCTATGTTGGCCTTCATTTGTTGTTTTGCCTTAGTCCATGCTAATACTGGGGAAGACCTGTTCTCATTTCTACAAAGGAGCAAACTGAGGCTAAAGGGAATTAAATTAATTGACCAATGATTAGTAAATAACAGAGCTGGGACTTGAACATTGACCTATTGAATTTAGAATCTCAGATTTCAGGTAGAGTGAAGATAGTTTATGGAGGGAGCACCTTGAAAAACGTAGACTTACATAATAAATGAAACTTCTTGTAGAAGTCCAAGGAGAAAAGCCATATGGGAAAACTTTGTCCTGGAAAGATTTGTCCCCTGGCCTAGAGGCTATTAATCTTAGATGCATAAGAATCAGCCTTGGTGCTTAATCTAAAGGTTTCCAGAGGATTATTTCTTAAAGCTTGAGTCACCAAACGTGAATAGTCTTTACATACATGCACAATACAAAAAATGATTTCAAGTTAAGAAGAGTAGGAAAGTCAAGATTAAACCAAGGGAAATAGTGTTCTTTATTGCAGTACGTCTTAGAGTCTTAGATTGCTTATTTGGATTTCTCTGGAGTAAATAAGAAGCATAACTTCCCCAAACTGCTTGCTGGTTGGCCTGTTCTGTGGAGCACTTTGTTGTTGTGAAGTAGTAATTCACAGCCCCTCTAGTGGTCACTCTCCCACTGCAGGCAGCCGAGGGGAGCAGCTAAGAGCGGCTCTGTCTGACCCATGACAGCTGAAATTAATGGTTCCCACGTCTGACTAGCACTCAAGCCCCTGGCAAGAGAAGGAAGATGGATCAGCATGGTTCTGCCATAAAGCTAGTTCTCAAGTTACAGTCATGGTGCTGAGAGCCAAAACAACAGATTTGAACAAAAGTTCAAGAGTGCTTACTTTTGGAGGTTAAGCTTCTAGGCTTTCCACTTAAATGGAAAATAAACAGAAAGGCAGTACCGTTATTTACTTTTATATTTCCATTTTGGGAAAAATAGGAGAGGAAATGATCATCCAAATAAATTTGGACAAAGTCAGACACGTAAAGGAAATGAAAATTATTGAGTGTCTGTGCCTGTGGGCTAGTAGTATTAGAAACAAAACATCCACAGCATGGGTGACAGAAGAAAATTATGAGAAACAAAGATTTTATATTTGAAAAGAAACAGTCTTACTGATGTAGGATAGCAGAAATGTCTAGAACATATTATTATGTAATGTGCTTGCAAATGGAAAGGGTAATTGAAGGGATATAAATCAGAGCATTACTGACTAATTTTCATGTAGGAAGAATTTGTTTTAGAGACTTAGTGCTTGCTTTAGAGAAGTTAGTGCTTCTCTAAAAGGTTTAAAAATACAGTTACTACAAACAGGTACACTGTGGACTTTTAGGAGAGAAGAGACAAGGCAAAGACATATGGAAAATGATAAGAGCAAGAGAAGATAACAGGATTAGTCGTATGGGAGATTTCAAATTCCTTGTTGTGATGTGTGATTTGTGAAACTTTTGAGACAAGGTTAGAATGAGGGAAAAGGACATGATGGATTTTCTAAATGCAGATCATAGATTTATTTATTTTTCAGTGTACAAAGCCACAACTGACAAGAGCTACCCAGAAAAGTTTGGGTAGGGTAAAATTTTTAGTTCAGCTAAAAATAGATGTCCAGAATTCCCACATTCATCAGGAGAAGTATAGGAAAGTGGAAAATGCAGTCACTCAATCATGTCCAACTCTTTGTGACTCCATAGACTAACCCATGAAATTCTCCAGGCCAGAATACTGGAGTGGGTAGCTGTTCCTTTCTCCAGGGGATCTTCCTAACCCAGGGATCTAACCCAGGTCTCCTGCACTGAAGGCAGATTTTTTACTAGCTGAGCCACCAATCAGCGCAAACTTTTGTAAAGTAGCATCTGTCCCCACAAAATATTTCTTGTGTTATGCAAATATACAGCAGTAATCTCTGCCCCAAGAGTCACCTGAAGCTCTCCCCAGCATTCAGTGTTATTCTCAGAGTAATATTAGCTGGCATGCACACAGTGCCTCACGGCAGCTGTGAGGAAGATGTCTTGCAGTTGAATGCATGCAATATGAAGAAGTCCTTGCTTGGGCATCAAGGTTCTGGGCAGTAGGCTTTCCGCAAACTCAATCAGCGCAAACTTTTGTAAAGTAGCATCTGTCCCCACAAAATATTTCTTGTGTTATGCAAATATACAGCAGTAATCTCTGCCCCAAGAGTCACCTGAAGCTCTCCCCAGCATTCAGTGTTATTCTCAGAGTAATATTAGCTGGCATGCACACAGTGCCTCACGGCAGCTGTGAGGAAGATGTCTTGCAGTTGAATGCATGCAATATGAAGAAGTCCTTGCTTGGGCATCAAGGTTCTGGGCAGTAGGCTTTCCGCAAACTCCTGGAGATTAGGAAAGAAAGGAAAATCAAATTATAAGAACAATATAAACAGCTTATAAAGTAAGTATGTAGTTAACCTTGTTATGGTATATATGTTTAATTATGAATATAGTACTGATTTTTATGTACTTTATATACAAGTAAACTTGTTTATTAACAATCCTCCCGGTAGGGATTGGTCACATCTTTTGGAGTCCTGGGTGGGTGGGAGCCAAATTGCAGCCATGGTTCACAAATTTATGTCTTTCTGTAGCCTCCTTGCATTTTGTTTCTGCTCAGTGACTTGCTGGTTTTGTTGTTGTTGTTGTTGTTGTTGTTGTTGTTTCCATAAAAGATCTAGCTGGGAAAATATCTTAACTTGGTAACCCTTCAGACTCCTTTTTCATTTTATTTAAGCCTTGATTTTATTGCGCAACTCTTTCTGCCTTTAGCACCACTCCTGTTAGCTTATTGCTTCTGCTAGACATTTTCACTGAGCTCTGTTTATGCCATGCACTTGCATTATATTGTGGAGTTAGAGACATCTCTGTTTAGTCAGGAAAAATGGGAACTTCTCTCTGTTGCACTAAAAATTTTCTGACATAAAACTGTGAGCTATCAAAGCAACAGTTCCCCCTCCCCCCACCAAGTAGCAAATTTAAACATTTAATTGCAAACCACACATATTCATTGATTGCTTGATATGGGTCCACTACTAAGTAAAATACAAGAAGAAGATATTCCTGCCTTCACAAACCTCATCTAGCAGAGAAGCTAAGTAGGAATTCTCTAGTGTGAGGGCTGTCGTGGAGGTGATTGAACACTCTCCTTGTCCTCTTTGACAGAACATTCTCTTGGCTTTCTCCCCATTTCTCTGGCTTCTGTTTATTTTAATTTTTCCACTGCAGATTTATACTCTCTGACCAAGAATCTGGAGTTCCTCTAGGGTAGATCATATCCCACTTCTCCTCTCTCTATATTCTCCTCCCAGTTTTTTTCTCTGTATCCATGTCTACTGTTTTAATTTATATGCAGAAGACTCATAAGTTTTCCCTTTACTAAAAACTCTCCTCTGAGTTTTAGACCTATATATTTTAATTTTTATTTGACATATCTCCAGGGAATGTCAACTTTAATATAATATGATAAAAGACTGAACTCAAGATCCAATCGCCTCCTCTCAAAATCTGATCATCTTCTACTACCACAATGAATGGCACTGAAATCCATTTCCTTCTTCAAGCTAGAAAATGAGAGACTATGCTTTGACGTCTCCTTTTTATTTGTCTCCAATACTCAGTCTATAATTAAGCCCTATTGGTTTTCCTTTCTTAATTTCTCTCACTTGTATTATTATAATAGCCTCCTTTCTCCACTCCCAGATCTGGGTTTTCACTCTGAAGCCAGAGTGATCCTTTCAAAACTCTAATCTTACCAGAGGATTTCTTTCTTAAAATCTTTTCCCACTGTTATTTTTTTTTTAATAATAACCTTATCAAGATATAATTTAAATACCATAAAATTCACCCTTTTGAAGTGTGCAATTCAGTAGGTTTTAGAATATTCACAGTTATGCAATTATCGTCTCTATCTAATTTTAGAATATCTTTTTCTTCTCAAAAAGGAAAATTGTAACTAATAACCAGTCACACTCCATTCTTCCCTTCCCTCAGTCCCTAACAACTACTAATCTACCTCTGTCTCTACAAATTTGTCTACTTTTTATATTTCATATAAATTAAATTATACAATCCCATTGTTTTTTGGATAAAGACAAAACTCATTAACCTTGGCTTTAAAACCCTGTGGAGCCTAGTCTCCATTTCTTCTCATGTCTCATCTCAAATTGTATTCTCTCCATCTCTTGAATCCATTCACATCAGGCTTCTTTCTTTATTCCCCACTTAGAATGCTTCTTGCTGCTAAATGCTTCTTGCTGTTTTTACATGTGTTATTTTCTTTCTCTTCTTATCCAGTAAATCTGTCTCATTGTTCAACCAAAGCCCACATGTTACTCTTTCAGAATGGATGCTCCTGACTCTTCTGACTGTATCAAATCTCCTAAGTGCAGAGTCTGATGACACAGGATGCTTCTACTTTGAAGCCTTTGTCACAGTTGCAGTATTCATTTTTCTTTTGTCATTATTTGATAATGCCTTTTCTTCAGTGGTCCAAGCTCTGCCTTAGTATCTAGTATAGAGTCTGACAGATGGTAGGAACTGATTAATGTTTACTTAATGAATAAAAGAAGATTGGAATAAAGATTTGTGGAAAATAGGTGCTGAAGTTGAGCTGACATTAGAAAAAGATGAAAAATGGAATGCAAAGTTTGGTAGGGGAAGTATGCAGCAAACATTTTCAGAACTGGCCCTTGGCATCCTGGGATATAAAGGTAACTCAGCCTTCTGCACCTTCTTACCTCATCTTCTCCATCTGTGAAATGAGGATTATGTTTGTCTTTTTATGCCACAGACTAATTCAAAGACTCAATGAGGTAATGTATTTAAAAGAAATATTTTAAACCATATATCAGAGTTATTAAATTAAAAGTGTTGTTCTTATTAAATAATCTAGAAATATATACTCAATAATCTTGGTTATATATAGGATATAAAACTAGCTTGTATGGAAAACAGGGAGAATGATAACTTTTACTGTTTTTGTATGTAACACATATATTTGTCAATTATAAAGTTTAAATTTGTTTCCTTGATTGATGAGAATGTGAAAGGCACTTTGCTACTTTATGAAAAAGAGAAGCAATTGGATCTAAGGTAAGTAAGATGACATATGTGCCAACAGGATTAGAAGTAGCCAAAACATTGAATACTGGCAGAGAGCTTAGATAACAGCTATAACTGAACCAATAAGAAGTTCAAGGCTGGTGTGAGATTTAGTTAGAAAGAAAAAACAAAAGCTGCATGTGAAAATGGATATTTCATTTGAAAACCCAATTTTTGTTTCATATTGTTGATTAAATATATCACAGCACTATAATCTAAGAATTTCTCTGCATTCTATGTGATTAAAAACCTCATCAGTAGCTTCTATGGGATAAAAAATTTATGTGGAGACCAATCACAGTACCCTGGAAAGGAGAAAAATTGGCATTAGCACTAAATACAGCGCCTATTTAAATAAATAAATAAATAAATAAATGCCATATACATTGAATGTCATTTCTATGGCATTAATAATTGATTTAGGAAAAGGAAATGGCAACCCACTCCAGAGTTCTTGCCTGGAGAATTCTATGGACAGGGGAGCCTGGTGAGCTGCAGTCTATGGGGTCCCAAAGAGTCGGACATGACTGAAGGGCTAACACACAGTGATTGATTTGGTTACACATCCAAGGAGTAGAAAGATTATTTATGATAATGTAAATTTCTATTATTACAGAATATGGGGATAGGTAGGGCCTCAAGCATCATCATATTATAATCGAAGCAGGGTATGGCTCTCTTACAGGTTTATGTTAGCTGTTAGTTGCAGAAACAGGCCTAGAGTATGGGCACTGAGATTTCCAGTCTAATGTTGTTACTGTACAGCTGTCACTAAGACAGTAGCTTCAGTTATCTTATTTGTTCCATCCTTCATGTGACTATCCTTATTTCTAGCTCTACAACCAGAGATTGGTTTGTTTACATTTCCACTTGCAGGCTATTTTACAACGGCATCTAATCTAGTTTCAGCATTATTGCTCTTTGAATTTTAGGGCTATCAAGATTAATGCCCATTGTATAACTCTTCATGTCTAAGAATTTATAAGCAGCCAGTCTTTAGATACACAGAGAAACTTCTTAAATGTCAGAACTAAGAAAAAGTTAGGGAACTCTTGTGCTGTCTTACTGGGACTATTAATTGGTACAGCCACTATGGAAAATAGTGTAAGGTTTTCTCAAAAATAGAACTACTATATGATCCAGCAAGGTCAGGAGGGGCAGCAGCGAGGAGATACCCCTCATCCAAGATAAGGAGCAGCGGCTGCACTTTGCTGGAGCAACCGTGAAGAGATACCCACCGTCCAAAGTAAGAGAAACTCAAGTAAGATGGTAGGTTTTGTAAGAGGGCATCAGAGGACAGACACACTGAAACCATAATCAAAGAAAACTACTCAGTCTAATCACACTAGGACTACAGCCTTGTCTAACTCAATGAAACTAAGCCATGCTGTGTGGGGCCACCCAAGATGGGT
>SJYC01052697.1:0-15950 GCA_006408675.1 Madoqua kirkii | reverse complement strand
TTGGGGGCAGGAGGAAAAGGGAATGACAGAGGATGAGATGGCTGGATGGCATCACCGACTCAATGGATGTGAGTCTGAGTGAACTCGGGAAGTTGGTGATGGACAGGGAGGCCTGGCGTGCTGCGATTCATGGGGTCACAAAGAGTCTGACAGGACTGATCAACTAAACTGAACTGAACTGAAATATGATCCAGCAATTCTACTGCTGAGTATTTAAAGAAAAGCACTAACTTGAAAAGATACATGCACTGCAATGTTAATTGCAATGTTATTTACAATAGCCAAGGTATGGAAGCAACCTAGTATCCATCAATGGACGAATGAATAAGAAATTGTGTGTGTGTGTATAGTATATATATTGCATATATATACAATAAAGCCTCCCTGGCAGCTCAACTGGTTAAGAATCTGCCTGTAATGCAGGAGACCAAGGTTCAATTCCTGGGTTGGCAAGATTCCCTGGAGGAGAGGATGGCAACCTACCTCAGTATTCTTGCCTGGAGAAGCCCCGTGGATGGAGGAGCCTGGCGGGCCATAATCCACGGGATCACAAAGAATCAGACACTACTGAAAGACTAAGCACAGCACAGCAGAACATATACAATATAATATTCAACAAAAATGAAATTTTCCATTTGTAACATATGAATGGACCTCAAGGGCATTATGTTAAATGAAATAAGTCGGACAGAAAAAGATATACCCTATGATCTTTCTTGTGTGTGGAATCTAAATACAAATGAAACCCAAGCTTACAGAAATGGAGAACAGATTGGTGGTTGCCAGAAACAGGGGGTGAGGGGTGGGAAAAGTGGATGAAGGAGGTCTAAAAGTAAAAAACAAACAAACAAAAAACGAGGTTCTGTTAGGATTTACTTTAATTTCCATGAATAAATACAATTCATAGGGATAAAACAAGGTTTATACCCAAGGGGAAAAAGTAAAGAATTTTCATTGTGCAAGACTTCTGAAACATTATCAGTCTGGTCTCCGTGTGAAATGGGGCTTCTCTGGTGGTGCTAGTGGTAAAGAACCCACCTGCCAGTGCAGGAAACATATTTTGCAGTTTCGATCCCTGGGTTGGGAAGATCCGCAGGAGGAGGGCATGGCAACTCATTCCAGATCCTTGCCTGGGAATTCCATGGCCAGAGGAGTGTGGTGGGCTATAGTCCATGGGGTTGCAAAGAGCTGGACAGGACTGAAGCGACTTAGCATGTGTGAAGTGATGCTGCCATGCTACCACGCAGGACAATACCATGTGGCCTCATTACACTAGTGAAAAAAAAGCATTAGGATTCTAAGAATATTGTTTTTAAGAAAAAAAGTTCCATTCAACATATTTAATTGATTAAGAAGCTGGATGACTTAGTTGTTTGGGCAAGGAAGGAGACATTTCTTTGATAAGAAAATAAATGAGAGAGTGGGTGGGAGGAAACATTAGGCTTTCAAGAGAAATCAAGCAAACGGCTAACAAAAAACGATCTTAAACACATACAGTGAGCTGAGTAGCTGAGAGTTTAAAATAAATAACTCATTGGATCATGAGCCTTTAATATTCTTTAATATGGCTTTGTTAACAAAATTATTGGCCTTTTGGTTATTTGCCCAATCACTATACTTGGTTCTATAGTGAATGATATTCACATAATGATAATATTAACATTTTTCAACCTTTAGAATTGAAACTCAGTTTTAGTTATACACCCATGTGATTTAATTATGGTTGCATGTGAAGTGAAGTCACTCAGTCGTGTCCGACTTTTGGCAACCCCATAGACTGTAGCTTACCAGGCTGCTCCATCCATGGGATTTTCCAGGCAAGAGTACTGGAGTGGGGTGGCATAAAAGAATATAAATGTTTTAAACTTTGATAGTGGATAAGCAATGGTATAGAATGACAAAAGCTGACCAGTTGAAGCATGGGAGTCATTAGAGAGTGGAGTAACAGTTTCTTCATTTTCCAGTGAAGGTGTTAGTCATTCAGTCATATCCAACTCTTTGTGATCCTATAGCCTGCTAGTCTCCTCTGTCCATGAAATTCTCCAGGCAAGAGGGATCAAACCTGGGTCTCCTGCTTTGCAGGTGTGTTCTTTACTTACTGAGCCACCAGGGAAGCCCTGTCTTCAATTGTGTCTAGTTTTCTGGCTAGCTTGGTCATTAATTCAGACCAGAGAAAAATCACTCTGTGACAATATTTCAAGCATAAAATAAAGATTTTGGAGTATATAGTACCCATGGTCATGGACGTACTATCTCAATTTTAGATATATATTTTTAAATAGATGAAGTGAAAAAGAAAACTCTTAATAAAAATTTAAAACTATCAAACCAACCAGCTCTCCTAAAAATGTTAAAAGATAGTTAAAATATGACATATATAAAGGACAATGTGTATGAGATTGATAACAAAGTGTCCTTGAAGTATTTATTGAATAAATCAACATTATAACCGTAAAGGCTAACACTGATTGAGCATCCAGGTGCTAGGTATGTTGTGAATAAATAATATATATGAACACAAAGTAAATGCAAGTTCATAGTTATTGCCAGAATTTGAAAGGATGAAGGTGATCCCTAGTAAACAAGTGGTATATGGTTTATGCAGGTGTTTATGATTCAAAAGAAACTGAATTTTAAAAGTAAGTTTATCCAGGTGCTAGGTATGTTGTGAATAAATAATATATATGAACACAAAGTAAATGCAAGTTCATAGTTATTGCCAGAATTTGAAAGGATGAAGGTGATCCCTAGTAAACAAGTGGTATATGGTTTATGCAGGTGTTTATGATTCAAAAGAAACTGAATTTTAAAAGTAAGTTGCTGGTGCATGGGGATGATCCAGAGAGATGATATGGGGTGGGAGGTGGGAGGGGGATTCAGGATTGGGAGCTCGTATACACCTGTGGCAGATTCATTTCAATGTATGGCAAAACCAATACAGAATTGTAAAGTAAAATAAAGTAAAAATAAAATTTAAAAAAAGTAAGTTGGAAAAACATTGACTTTGTCGAAAACTCTTTTCTTGATATAGCAGAAACACAGTTGGAAATATTCAGGATAATAGGAGAAGAGAAAGATGGCAGACACAGGACAATGGTGGTGTCAGATTATGATAGCATTTACAGGATGATTTCCTCTGGCTCTGTTTGAAACAGTTAAGTAACTGTGTTTTTAAAAAAATTTAATGTAAATATTTATACTGTGACAGAAATTGCATCTTTGGTAATCATTTAAACTTCAGATAGAAAAAAATTAGAAGTCAATTAATGTTTGTGCAAATAAGAAATTATTCAGCATTATGTGGGGTAATGCAGGCAAATGTATAAAAATCAGTTAATAGTTAATCTTTAATTTTTCTTCTGGTTGTTAAATTCTGTGATTCAAGGCACTTTTATTTGAAATATATAAACAAAATCTTAAATAAATATTAAAAATTTTTTTCTTCTTTGAACTCATATTTCCATTATATTTTTCCAATAAACTTTTACTCTAATATCATATACTTTAACACTTCTGAAAGTCTTTTATTTGTCACCTATAATATACTTCAGGCTTCCCTGATAGCTCAGTTGGTAAAGAATCTGCCTGCAATGCAGGAGACTCCGGTTTGATTCCTGGGTTGGAAACATCTGCTGGAGAAGGGATAGGCTACCCACTCCAGTATTCTTGGGCTTCCTTTGTGGCTCAGCTGGGAAAGAATCTGCCTACAATGCGAGAGACCTAGATTCAGTCCCTGGGTTGAGAAGATCCCCTGGAGAAGGGAAAGATTATCCATTCCTGTATTCTGGCCTGGAGAATTCCATGGACCATATAGACTATGGGGTTGCAAAGACTTGGACGAGGCTTTTATTTCACTATCATGTATCTCTGCAACAAATTTTTATAAATTAAAATTTACTTATTTTTTATTTTTCTAGCCATAAGTCTTTAAGTATTAAAAAAAATCCTAGATTGAACTTCATGAAAATTATTATTACAATTCAATTGCTCAAAAATTACTATTTTATAAATTTTAAAACTGATTAAATACAAAAAGGAAAATAATATTGACAATTTCAGTAAGAATAGCAGGTTTTTCATGTATGAGTATTGGATATGATTTAATTGAGGCCAACTTCAGCATCAATGATATTTTTACATTTTGTATATATGTAAGCACTGAGAAAACTTTAAGTAAGAAGATAGAAATGGAAGTTTTGGTATAAAAATATCACTCAATTTTTTGAGCTCCTTCTGACTTATGTGCCAAAAATTCATATAGTGATCTATCATCAAAAATATTTTTATTAATCTAACGTCTGACAATTTAATTATGTTCTCTCCAGTTCTGATCCTGACTTGCAAAAGGATTTGTCATCCTGTCATTAGAGTCACTTTCTTTCTCAATTTATAGGCATTACACCCAAAAGGCTTTACTGAGATGCATTCAATCACTATTATTAACAGTTCTCATACACATTTACCAATAAACAGTTTTGATGAGAAGCTTTCTTTTCATGCATTTTAAATATACTATTGTTAAAATCTCAGAGCTACAGAATTAGCTAATTTATGGAAAATATTTAAGCTGCTTATTCGGCAAAGCCAACCTTCAAATCAGATCAATCAGCCAAATAACAGATTTCCTGTCAGAGAAAGTCTGGCTTTTCCCTGGTGGCTCAGATGGTGAAGTGTCTACCTGCAATGCAGGAGACCCAAGTTCGATCCCTGGGTCAGGAAGATCCCCTGGAGAAGGAAGTGGCAACCCACTCCAGCATTCTTGTCTGGAAAATCTCATGGTCAGAGGAGCCTGATAGTTACAGTCCATGGGGTCACTAAGCTTTCTTTTCATGCATTTTAAATATACTATTGTTAAAATCTCAGAGCTACAGAATTAGCTAATTTATGGAAAATATTTAAGCTGCTTATTCGGCAAAGCCAACCTTCAAATCAGATCAATCAGCCAAATAACAGATTTCCTGTCAGAGAAAGTCTGGCTTTTCCCTGGTGGCTCAGATGGTGAAGTGTCTACCTGCAATGCAGGAGACCCAAGTTCGATCCCTGGGTCAGGAAGATCCCCTGGAGAAGGAAGTGGCAACCCACTCCAGCATTCTTGTCTGGAAAATCTCATGGTCAGAGGAGCCTGATAGTTACAGTCCATGGGGTCACAAAGAGTCAGACGTGACTAGGTGACTTAGCTGTTACTTTCATTTCTTAATTCAATTACATGCATTCATATGTGTTTTCATGAAACCCTCTCACATCTGAATTCTAATTCTGAGGGAGATAGTCATAGCACTGAGCCCAGCCAAAACTTTAGTGCTCTGATGAAATAAAGCAATTTTGAAGTTGTGGTAAGTGATAGAAGTTTGGGGTGAAAATTTCTCAAGATACATAAAAAATAAAAAGAAAATACTAGTCTCAGGCAAACACATCTCTAGTGTTTATAGAAACCTCACTCCTAAAGGTGGAAGAAAAAAAAGAACATAGGCACATCACAAAACCAGACACTCTTAAAGGGAGACGAGGTCCTCTAAAAATGAACAATGAGAAAATCTGTTAGTAAAATTTCTAATTATTCTTGGAAGAAAAATAAAGAGGAGACAACCAAAGACATCAACGACACTTCACAGAAAATGCTGTGATGATTCAGGTTCGAAGGAACCCCAAAGATGGAATGCCACGTGCATGTAAAAGGGTGG
Organism: Madoqua kirkii; assembly: GCA_006408675.1. NCBI lineage: Eukaryota > Metazoa > Chordata > Mammalia > Artiodactyla > Bovidae > Madoqua > Madoqua kirkii. Next base: position 10,269 of record SJYC01052697.1, on the reverse strand, counting down.
CAGAAGTCTGAAAGAATACGAAAACAGGCAAAAGGCTAGAAGGGTAGAGAATTATAAAGGACTACGGCAGAGGGCAAGGAGCAAGATGGACAAGGACGAGGCAAGACCACTGTTTCCTTAGATGGTGTGTTACTCAAGATGGTAGATACGTTTCTACTCAGCGTATTCAAGAGCAAGAAAATTGGCTTTCCAATTGGAAAAGCAGAATTAAAGTCTGAAACACAGAAACAATAAATGACACTGACCACCTTTATACAAAGATCTTAGTTCTGATAAGTGACCTTATAGACTGTTGAAAGGACTTATAAACACAGTTGCAAATTTCTATCAGCAATATTCGATAGTCATGATTAACTGGGAGACAGCCCATGGAGAGAATAACTTTTTAAAAAAGTATATCAAAGTGCCATAAAAATTGGGTGTTGATAGACTTATCAAGGCTAAAAGCTGTCTATAATTAGAAACTATAATAGTTTACTAATGATCTCTTAGAAAAAATGTTCTTGTCTTCCTTTTTTCTCTAGGACTGGTCAGAATCTCTAGGTGGAAACCATAGGGAACCAGATGGCAAATTAAGGTAAGAATTTCCTTAAAATTTATTTAGAGTGGCCCAAATCTGAACCAGCATCACAGTCATGTTCTCAGTGCCTGCAGTGGATAGACTGAAGTGGGATCATCATCACAATTGGAAGGGCAGTGAGGGGATTCTTTTGGGGTGGGATTGAATGTAAGTGATCTCAGATTTTGGTCCTAGTTCTTAGTTCCTTAGAATTCTATACATCTGTCTTGGGTGAAAAGAATACATGTACAAGTGCTAAGTCGCTGCAGGCATGTCCAACCCTTTGTGACCCTATGGACTAGAGCCCGCCAGGCTCCTCTATCCATGGAATTCTCCAGGCAGGAATACTGGAGTGGGTTGCCATGCCCTCCTCCAGGGGATCTTCCTGACCCAGGGATCGAACCAGCGTCTCTTGCATCTCCTGCATCAGCAGCTGGATTCTTTACCACTAGCGCCACTTGGGAAGCCCGGGGTGCATAGAATAGACTGGCCTAAAAAGCACATGTTTCTTTGAATGCTTTCTAGGTTTCCCCATTAGAACTTAGCAGGAAATGGTGTGTGTTGGTAGTCCCAGAGGAGTGTGGAAGCACACGTGTCTATCACTGGTGAGGGCAGGGATGGAGAAGGGGTACTGTCTACACACCTGGGCTGTATGGATCATCAGCAGAATCCACAGGGAAGACCAATGAGAGGTGGGGCCTGGATTCTCCGATGTTGAGATTTATCTGCTTTTGTGGATCTGGAGGTCCAGGACAGTTCGAGCAGTATCTGAGTTATTAACAAAATCTCCCTTTTTTTGTTTGCTGCTGTTGTGTTTGCCCCTCATTCCTGCTGGGAAAACAGCAACAACAATAACAATTGATGTGTTTCATTAATCATTCCTCGTGCAGGAATGATTCCTCATTCCCACTGTGCTCTTGGCTTTTGGTTTCTGCCTTTTGCGAAAAGAGAGACTATCCAACTTTCTTCCACATTTTGATTACATGCATTTGTAACAGTTCCTTAGTTTTTCCATGGGAAAAATTAACTAAACATAGAAGCCTTGTTAAAAGTAGATACAGAGTAGCTGAAAAGACAGCTCTAAGAGAGGGTGTGTGTGTGTGTGAATATTGACATGACTAGTTTCAGGCATCCATTAAAGTGAAGTTGCATTTTTGTGTGGCGACAAACCTGATTCAGCAACCTCTTCGCTTCCTTTATTTACAAACCAAAAGCTTCAGCTGTTTTATTAAAGACTCAATGTAAAAGCTGAAGTGCTTTGCCAACATAGACATCAAAGGGACCTAAGTGTATCTTTCCCCGTATGTTTTAGGTACTTTTCCCCTTCATGCCTGTTATCAGTCAGAGAGAGTGCTAGAATGTAATACCTCACACCTTGAAGATTAAACACCTTCTCAGCTGGTATTTCTGTTTCGACTTCGTTTCCTGCCACCCTCTATCAGAAGCACCTTGCACCATGTCAGGTACATTCTTGGTTCTGTCTGAGCATAAAATGATGTTTTCCAAAAGCATTTTTCTGCAAATAAGTAGACTCTGCCTTGTCTTTGACATGAGCTTAGTTGCCGAATGAATTGCTTTGTTGGACAGCAAGATAAGATTATAATAGAGCCTGTAATAACGATGCCAATCACGAATGGCAGGAAGGCTGTTATTCCTGGACGGCTGTATTTGTAAATCATGCTAGACTTCCCACGGCTTAATCTAAAAATGCCACCTTGTCAGTGGTAGAAGCTTACATTTTGAGTTTCCAAGAAAATTGTTTCATAAAGAACATCCTTTTCTTCTTCATCACGTAATAAATAAGTTCCAGGAAGGCTTCCTGTTATCTAAGGGATCACTCAGGTCCCATTTTCACTTCTGTACCTAAGCTTGTATGAGTCAGGCAATTGCCGCACATTCTCTTATGTGTAGAATGATTCTTATTTGTATTAGAGGTGTGTTGTTGTTTTGCTTTAGTTTTCTTTGTGCTTGAATTGGAAGCAAATGTTCTAAGATGGGCTAAGGATTGTATTTGGGAGCTCTGTGGCCACAGGACAGACCTATAATGAGGGAGAAGCAGGCTGGAGGAAGAGTTTGGGGTGAGGAATCGCCCTTCAAAACAGGAAAACTTGGTTATGTATTAAAAGAAAAGGGAAAAAAGGAAGTGTTTCCAAACATTTTATAGATCTTCATGGAATTGGTATGTTCTGAAGAATAGAATAAACTAGACTTTGTATTTTATTTGCCTCATACTTTCAGAGATGTTTCATTTTTCTTTTTCTTTTTTTACGTCCTGAGAAGGTAGCTTCTCATGTTTTGGAATTAAAATTTTCTTAACCTTTTCTATGTACCCCAGTGACTAAAAAGAATGGTCACCACTCTGTAGTTCTAATAACAAAAGGACTGTGGACTGTTCCTCTATAAGTAAATGACCTATGTCAAAGCACATTTCTATGTAAGGTCTAATTAATTGTGAGTTTAGGAATCTAAAAGTCAGAAATGGGAGCTGATATTTTGTAAATAACCACTATTTACCAATATTTAAGGGGACACTTTAGGAAAATTATAAGGAAATTATAGGAAAATTTGGATTGAGAAGGAACACCAGATTATTTCAGTCTATCATTGTAGTTGAAAGATAAACAAAATGAGGCTCAGAGAAATTGAAAATTGTGTCATAGGTTTTGTTGAATGAACTAGCCGTGAAGTCCTGGTCTCTTGAATGTCTTTTCTATAGTCAAGCTCTTTTGACTATGTTTGGTATCTCCTTTAATATTTCATAACCAAATATACCTACTTTGGAATACATACAAGACTTTTTCCAAACCAGAAACGTGTCTTGAGTTGTAAACTGCCAATTGTAATAAGCTAGCAGAAGAAAAAAAATTAAAACATGACTAATTTCCTCTTTGAAAAAAAGAAGTTCTGAAAGGTTAAACTCATTTAAAGAATAGCATGTTACAAAATGACTGATGGTATATGATAAATTTTAATTATAAAGCACTTTCACAGATATTTTCTTTATGAAAAAACCTCTGAGGTGACTGACTATTAGCTGCGTTTCACAGATAAGAATCCTGAAGCAGAGACTTGCAGAGGAGCATCTGAGACAGCAGGGCTGGGTCTTCAGGTCCAGGTGTTCTGACTGCAAATCCCAGAGCTCTTGCCATATGTCCTGTTTGCTCCTCAGTGGAAAATGGACCCACTCTTCTTCACCAGCATTCTTTATCTCTCAAATTTCATTCCAGTGCAGCAAGTAATAATGAGACTCTTTTAAAACCAAAGAGGTTATAGTAGAGAATTTCCAAAATCATGCTGCGGCTGAGGAAATACACCTAGAAAGATGGTTAGAAGGGCAGTATACTGTTCTTCTGGAGACTGGGCTAGGTGGAGGCAGTTGGCATGCTCTTTCTAGCTCCTGCTGGCTCTCAAAAGACAAACTGTTAAATTTACGGTGTCTTTGCTCTTTGTTAACTAGCCATTAATAAGAATGAAATTGTGTAAACTTAGCATTGAATATTAACAACAAAGATATTAAATATGAAAGAGTTGTTACTTCTTATCTTAATATACTTTACTATTATCTATGTTTTTGATGTTATTTACATATCTAGTATCTGTAAGGTGGAAATGCTATATAATACTATCTGCTTTTCCCAGTCCTGCATTGATAGTTTGGAACCAACTAAGATGAAAGTATTTATATCATGAAAGACATCAATGCTAAAAATTATCTCTTTGTTCATTGTCTGCTGCTGCTACTGCTAAGTCACTTCAGTCGTGTCCAACTCTGTGTGACCCCATAGATGGCAGCCCACCAGGCTCCCTCGTCCCTGGGATTCTCCAGGCAAGAACACTCGAGTGGGTTGCCATTGCCTTCTCCAATGCATGAAAGAGGAAAGTGAAAAGTGAAAATGAAGTCGCTCAGTTATGTCTGACTCTTAGCGGCCCCATAGACTGCAGCCTACCAGGCTTCTCTGTCCATGGGATTTTCCAGGCAAGAGTATTGGAGTGGGTTGCCATTGTCTAGACTTAAGCAATTAATATTTTTAGCATTAATAATGCAGCTTAAATTTTAAATCTTGTTGTATCTGCAGCTGTTACATTGTAAACAGCACATAAAGTTGAGAAAATATTCTTCTAGCATTTGAAAATTACTATCTAATTTAGCAAAGAAATTGCTCATGTCATTGAAAACAGAATGAATTCTGACAGATATCCTTGTTGTGTTATTTTAAACTTACCCTGTAATGTAAAAGAAAACATCAACCAATATCTGTGTCAGAACTATACTCATTCGTCAGTGACATGAGAACTTCTTTTTTGAATCAGATTATAATCAAACATTTATACATACTCTATTGTGGCACTATTGCTGGGGACAGAATGAAAAAGAAACTAATAGTGTGTGTGTTTTTTTTTTTTTTTTTTTTAGGAAAAAATGCTTTAATAGGAAACAGCAAGTTGCACTGAAGTCATTGGAATGGAATTTATTAGAGTGATGATTGCTGTGCGGTGCTTAGATGCTCAGTCATGTCCAACTCTTTGCAACCCTGTGAACTATAGTCCACCAGGCTCTTCTGTCCAAGGGGATTCTTCAAGCAAGGCTACTAGAGTGGGTTGCCATGCCCTCCTCCAGGGGATCTTTCCAACACAGGGATTGAACCCAGGTCTCCCGCATTACAGGCAGATTCTTTTGAGCCACCAGGGAAGCCCAAGAATACTGGACTGGATAACCTACTCCTTCTCCAGGGGGTCTTCCTGACCTAGGAATCGAACCGAGGTCTCCTGCATTGCAGGCAACAGTGATTGTTATATATTTTATCATTATTTGTAAATTGTGTTGCTATGTTTTTAAAGCAGTAAAATTTATAATTTTTTTTTTTGGAAAGTCAGTTGTTGAACCCTTATCAGCACACCATGGATAGAGGGCATGTTGTTGGAAAATGAATACTCTTTGCAGATGAGAATATGAGAGAAATTCATGCTTGTCCCTTCCCTTGAACATGAGCTCTGTCCAAGTAATGTTTCTAGTTTTATGTAATAGACCTCTGCAACCTTTTCCTATATTGTGTGGGGAGGGACTCTTTTCTGTTTGCAGCATCTCACTTCAAATTCCAGAATGCATTTTGCATTATAAAAAATAACCAGCTTAACAGACAAATGGAAGACATAGAAAGCTCTCATCAGTTGAAGGTGAACTTCTGGTGTGGGCATCAGTATTCTACCTCAGCTCTGCTGTTTATTTCACTTTTCTAGTATCCAGTCCCTAGTACAGTGATTCTACCATCTGGAACTAAGACACATAGGTCTGGTGCACTTTTGGTCCTTTACTCCATTGATTTGACTTCTCCAAAACCACTCAGAATTTACCTTTCATTGTATCCCCTTGGAGTTCTGTGTTATATTATGCTCCTGCTCAATAATGGCCAAGAAGTTACTGCTACCCTGGCTTCATGTGACACATATTTACATTAATACCTACTCATTCTCTGGTCATGCTTTTATTCCAATTGATAATTCAAGAGTTGAGATTCAAAACATTGTGGCATGATAGTAGTTAGTAATGGTGGATACTCAATAAATAATTGAGGATTGACTGATAAGATTCCCTTCTAGACTTTTTCAATTATACCACTTCCACTCCTGCACTGACAGGCAAATTAGTTATATAATCCCTTCTCTTTTTTATTGACTTTTGAATTAAAGTTAATTTATACAAAATCCAAAATTACAAATTGAGCATCTACTAGTTTTCTGATAAAGCTATCTTTGGTTTTAGAAATGGCTTGCTTTGCCGTTCACGTACGCTTCATTGGTTTTTATTTGGGGTTTGGCTCGCGCAGCAGTTAATCATATTTAAGTTCCATTTGTAAAGGCCTTGATGAGACAGCAGAAATGTCAAAAGAGAAGAAATCATGGGATGCTGTGGTCATTTGACTTCCATTTGAAGAGTGGAGATTAGTTATAGGTCAAAGTGAATAAAGGATGTCTTTATAGTCTCAAGAAGCTTGCTAAAGTCAAACAGGGGGGTCTTACTAAAATACATTTTTACTTTTAAACCTTCCATGGCTACTATAAGGTTAAAATAGGAGTATAATGATGCTATGGCTTCCCAGGTGGCGCTAGTGGTAAAGAACCTGTTTGCCAATGTAGGAGACATAAGAGATAGGGTTCTATCCACTGGAGGGTGTGGCAATCCACTTAGGTAATCTTGCCTGGAGATTTACATGAACAGAGGAGCCTGATAGGCTATAGTCTAAAGGATCATAAAGAGTTGGACACTACTGAAGTGACTTAGCATGCATGCATGCATACAGAAATGGAAGTGGCAGCCGCTCAGTTGTGTCTGGCTCTCTGCAACCCTATGGACTATAGCCAGCCAGGCTCCTCTGTCCATGCGATTCTCCAGGCAAGAATACTGGAGTGGGTTGTCATGCCTTCTCCAGGGGATCTTCCTGACTCAGGGATCAAGCCCAGGTCTCCTGCATCACAGGCAGATTCTTTACCATCTGAGCCACTGGGGAAGCTAGTGGAAAGGTTGCTAATGTATATTTAATATATGAAACAGGTAACTGATTATGAGCATTGTGAAGACAGGTAGGTTAAGTGAAGTGCTTTGTAGTAAGCATCTTGACTTCCAATTCTAGCTCTACGTGCTTAGTATACTTAATTCATTTCTCTTAACCTCAATTTTATTATTTGTAAAACTGGAGATTATTTATAGTGTTCCACATTATTGGACTGTTTTAATTATTACATAAGATACTAAATACAGAGTGTTTAGCAAAATTTCCACTCACAGATATTAGTGACAACATATGGCCAAGAGGGTTTTCATGATGTAAAATCTTATCAAGAAGACAAGTTGGGAATCATTTCTCTTTAGAGAATCTTTTTCTTTCATGAGCCACATAATGACATTTTCTATTATTATTACTAAAATGGTGGTATTTCACGAAAATATTTTAATTAACTACAAATAGACTTAGTTTAAGTTATTTGTTCAGTTTTAAAGGATTGCTTGAATATTTTTACTATGGGCAATTTGTAAAAATGGAAATTATTGAATTTAACTGGGAATTCTTTTTGTTACAGAAATCATGAAGACCTGAGGGCTATCTGAGATATGATGGGAAAGTTATGGTCCAAAGTGCTATGGTCTGTCATGGTGCATGGTTTAATTCCAAATCCAGCCTAAGAATTTCCATTTTATAGCCATGCATTCTGAGAATTTAAACTTTTTGAAAATCTGATGAAATGTTATTAATATTATAGTATGTTTTTATCATTGGAACTTTCCTGGTGCTCAGACATTAAGGAGTCTGCCTGTAATGTGGGAGACCCTGGTTCAGTCCCTGGGTCGGGAAGATCCCCTGAAGAAGGAAATGGCAACCCACTCCAGTATTCTTCCCTGGAAAATCCAATGGATGGAGGAGCCTTGCAGGCTACAGTCCACGGGGTTGCAAAGAGTAGGACGCAACTGAGTGACTTCACTTCTTTTTATCATAGGTGCATTTTGTAGCTACTCTTGAAAGAGTTATTTTTTCCTTTTATTAGAAGCAATTGTCTGTATTATCAGAACACAATAGGTCACATAAATATCAAGCTTTTCTAAAATTTATTGTTTAATCTCTGCTATATAAACAGATTGTAATTGGGAAGTGCATGCAAAGACTGAGATTATCAGATCTGATTTACTTGATCTATTGAAACCTCTTCCCCGCCTCTTGCCCCCCTCCCCCACCTTGGGACATTACCTACTGCAGTTTGCTCCTTGGAACTCTGGATGTATCCTGTTACAGAGGGTCACCTTGGAGGTCCAAGTAGTTATGGAAATACTGGTTTTGGAGATTTATGAAGCATATTAGCTTATTGAAATCTCTGAGAAGTCCAGTAAAGCAGTCGTTTGAGCCAGTGTTTTCTTCTTTTATTGCATAATGCTTATAACTTGTATTATTTTTTGATGAAACACGTTTTAGGAAGCTTTACTCTGGATTACAAATTCCTCAGCCAGAAGCATGAAAAAACCTGAAAGTGCTTTGAACAAAGTCCTTAGAGTTGATTTGGAATGAGAAGAACTGGGTTTGAAACTTATGCAATAATTTTACAGCTAAGTAACACTGGGTAAGTTATTTCATCTCTCCAAATCTCAGTTTCCTTTTCTGTAAAAGCATAAAATATCTAATATTTATGTACAGGTTTTTATCAATATTATATAAGTTAAAGGAAGTAAAAATAATATATATTACCAGTGGATGAAATCTACTGACTTACATACTCTCCTTATAGATTTATTGGGCCTTTTTTAAAACACACATTGGACCTTATGCACATGTTAATGAACTTAGGTCTCCAGTGTCTCAGCCCATGACAAATTAGGATAAGGAAAAACAACTAGAAAGCAACTGAGGTTGTTGTGGAGCAGTGACAAGAAGATCAATAATTGGAAATTGAAAAGCAGACTGATTATATTGATACATGGCATAATAGTCAATGTTTATAGTTCATCAAGAAATGGTTAAATAATGATAGGAATCATCCATCCAAAAAGAAGTAGTGCCTTATATTTTAAGGAAAATACCATAAAATCGTTCCTTTAAATTAGGATCTCTCTTCTCTGTACCTGAGCATCTGTTTCTTTTATTGAGGTCAGGACATACTGAGATCTCTAAATTTCTGCTTAGAAAAAAATTTCAGTATTAGTTGACTAGCAATGTATTTGTTTGGAGAAACTCTTTCCCTGAAAATCCTAGATTGATTTTATTTATTTGTATTGTCAAACGTGTCTGATAGTTTATGTAGATTATATATATATATAAATATAATATGCATAATTTATAATATGCATAATCAATAATGAAAGTATGCAAATCATTTATTCACATGAAAAATACTTGTGATATTGAGTGTAAAAATCAGGCTATCAAATAGTATCAAAATATATTTATTTAAAAATATGTTTGCAAAGAATATAAACCTGGTAGAAAAAAAAATTGGGCAAAAAAATTAGTGTTGATTCCATCTAGGTAGTGAGTTTAAAGTTAGGTTTTATTTTTACTGTATTTGCTTATCTTTAAGTTCTAACTTTTCTATAATTCATACCAATGTGTAATATTTCACATCAAATAATCAAAAATAAAACAAAATATTCACTTGGATATTTTATCTTAATCCATTTGTATTGCTGTAACAATATACCATAGACTAGATAGCATGTAAATAAGACAAAAGTATTTCTCACCAGTTTGTAGGCCAGGGAGTCCAAAGTCAAGGTACTGGTAGATGTGGAATTTTTGAGGGTCCTCTTTCTGTTTCATAGATAGCTCCTTCTTATTGTGTCCTCACATGGTGGAAGCAGAGAAGGATCTCTGTGGGATCTCTTTGGTAAGAATGCTCATTCAAGAGATCTCATTCAGGATGTCTCCACCCTCATGACCTACTCACCTGCCAGAGGACCACATCCGAATATCTTACCATGGCTGTTCTTTAGTTGCTAAGTCGTGTCCTGCTCTTTGTGACCCAGCGGATTGCAGCATGTCAGGCTTCCCTGTCCTTCATTATCACAAGAGTATGCTCAAAGTCATGTCCATTGAGTCAGTGATGCTATCTAACCATGTCATCCTCTGTTGCCCACTTCTCCTCCTGCCCTCAATCTTTCCCAGAATCAGGATCTTTTCCAATGAGTTGGCTCTTCACATCAGGTGACCAAAGTATTGGAGCTTCAGCTT
>SJYC01052695.1:0-11455 GCA_006408675.1 Madoqua kirkii | reverse complement strand
CACCACCCACCTCGAGATTGCCTTTCCCTCTCTCCTGACATAATCATCACTCAAAGGTTCACCCAGCGCATGGCCGTATCTGCCACCGTGCAGGCACCCTCTGCCCCCAGCACGTGACACCAGCCCCTGCCCTCTTACTTCTGTTGGTCTCAGTCAGGACAACGATGCAGGAGGCCTCATCCGGGCCGCAAGTCTGCAGTTTCCCAGTGCAACTGGGACCGTCACCGACACACACTTCACAGCTCAGCGGGTACCCTGCAGTTAGAGAGCGGGGCTCTAGTGAAAGGTGCCCTAGTCTGTGGGCCGTGACTCCCGAATCCGGACGGGGATGGGGTAGAGGGGTCTGAAGGAAGAAGGACTGGTGTCTCCCTGGTTATTCATGGGCGGGACACTGGCCGCTGAACAGGGATGTGTCTGAAGCTCTGCAGGGATGCCATGGGGCTGGGAGCAAGGCTGCTCTCTGGGGCAGGGCAACAGCAACTCTGATCAGGGAGCAAGTTTATCTAATCACATGGCTGGTGACTTTGGATGCTAGAGCCCCTGATAAAGCTAGAGGGATCCTGCTGAAGATACCCTAAACCTAAAGGAGACCAGGTTTCCTGCCCTCCCTCAAGGCAAGCTTCCAATTATCACCACCAAATCTGGTCACACTTTAAAAATATTTTTTATATTATTGATTTCCTTTTTTCTATTGTTGGCGGTGCTGAGTTCCTGCTTCCTGTTGGTTTTGTCTGCTGTAGTGAGTAGAGGCTACTCTCTAGTTGCGGTGTGGGGCTTCTCATTTGTGCTGGTTTCTCCGCTTGCAGAGCACAGGCTCTAGAGCATGAGCTCAGTCATTGTGGGGAAGGGTCTTAGTTGCCCCAGTGCACGTGGAAGCTTCTTGGACCAGGGATTGCACCCCTGTCCCCCATTTGGCAGGCAGATTGTGCATTGAACCACTGCGGAAGTCCTTCATGGACTTTTGTGAACCTCCAGGTGCAGCTGGTTTTAGAAGGGGGATCACCGGCCTTGTGGGTACCAGGCTAAGTCCAGTAGGCAGTGGGCACTCAGGCAGGGGTACCTGAGAGGAGATCTGCATCCAGGTCAAGAAGAAAGATGGAGGACTAAGAGGATAAGGGCCTGGACTCCTTGATCCTGAGAGAGGAGGCAACTGGGGGCCCAGACACAAGGCATCTGGGTCCTGGGGAAAGTGGAGCTGCCTGGACTCCTACATCTAAGGGAGGAGGACACCAGGGACCTGAACTACTTAGAGTCCTAGGAGAAAGGAAATTTCTCAACCTCGTCTCATTTTTTTTCATACTAATGAAAAATACTAACCATACTCTCATCTGATTTTCTAGAATTCAGGTGTCTATTTTGAGACATTGTCTGGGATATAGAGAGCAGAGCCCATCCAAACCCCTCTTTTCTTAGAGATTTAAACCCATACTTTTTAAGCTCTTTCTCCCTTGGGGACCCAGGCTTTCTCTCCTTTACCTTCTGCCTTCTCCATGAATTTCAATCCCCAGGACACCTCTCTTTTGCTTCTCCCTCTAGGACCTAGCAGAGTGTTCTCTTATACTCCTTGTTTTGATGGTCCCAGGAGTCCAGTCACTTACCCAGACCCAGGAGGGTGCAGAGCAGCGTGGTGGCCAGCAGGAACGTCTCGGGTTTCATGGCAGGCTTCATGATGGCTGGATGAGTGATCCTGCAGGCCTGGGTCCCCAGCTGTTCTTACAGGAAGCTGGTAAGGGGCGGGTCTGGACCTACCTTACCCCTAGGCTAAGAAATGATGATGTAAGACCCAGGGTAGGTCTCTCCAGTTCTGAGTGGGGGAGACAGAAACAGAATCCAAAAGGAGCAGTGTCATCTTGTGCCCAGCCCCCTCCTTCATGCAGGCCCAGGCGTCTGGGCTTCCAACCCTCTCTTCCATCAGGTCCCACCACCCCAGCCCTCACCCCCTTTTGTTCTAATGTGAAGCCCAAGATCAGAATCAGGTCATTTTGTTTCCTGTCGGGGAGAGCAGCTGCTAGGACTCAGGTACATTCCCCCTTCTCTCCTTCCCCAAGGAGGTGGCCAGTGTGGGTGAGGCCCTACCTGTGAGCACCCAGCAAATCCAGGCTTGTTTTGCCCAGGCATGCTTGGCTCATACTCCCTTTTCTGTGTTTGGTCTGTGTCCATCTCCGACCCCACCCCAGGATGCACTTGGGTCTCTCGGAGACTGAACAGAGGGTTGCTTGTTCTGGGCAAGGGGATGGTAGAGGACAGATGCCCAGAGTTCCCTTTGGAAAGGAAGGCTGGGTGTGTGTCTGGTTCGGGCACATACTTTGTGTTTTATTGAGGTCCTTTACACACTCTGTCTGTCTCAGGCCTGATCTTCAGGGATCAGAGATTTTCTTGGGGGTGTGTGTCTGGGTGTGTGTCTGTGTTTTGGTGTGGCGACGGTAGCCAGCCCGCCAGCCAGCCATGGAGGGGATCCTGTTGCGGTAGGCTCCCGGCTTCCTGAAAAAATCCACTCAAGTTTGCTGGCCTTTTGCTTTCCAGGCTTCAGTTGGGGGGCTAAGGTTGGCGAATTTCTGCTAGGGACCAATCCTGCAGGCCAAGCCGGTTGCTAGGAAAGCCTGGTGTGAAAGTGACACGGAGGAGGGGCGAGGGAGCCGTTTGGCCAGAGCCAGGCGGGAAAAGCTTGTTGCTAGGGAACTCGGCTCCTCTCGCCACTCTCCGGAGAGACGCACTAGGCATGCGCAGTGGTGACGTAACCGCCGGCGCGCCGCGGTTTGAAAGGCCCGAGCGTCGTGCGCTTGCGCAGTGAAGGCCGCCCGGGGCGCACCCCCTGTGAGCCCCCCACACTGAAACGTTCGTGCATCTTTTGGGTCGGGTGAAGCCCTCTCGACGTCGACATGCCGGAGATTCGCCTCCGCCATGTGGTGTCCTGCAGTAGCCAGGACTCGGTGAGGGACTGGCGTGCGGGAGGGTGGAAGAAGTGAAGGCATTCGTCAGCGGGCTCTGGAACTTTTGGAGTCTCAGAGGTGTTCAAGGATAATCTCTATGCGGGGTGCCAAGAAAGCTTTATTGGGGTTCTTACGAATTGCAGTTTGAAAGACAGATTCCGGTGAACGGAGTGCTAGCAGAGGGAATCAGGCGCTTATGAGGACAGAGGTCGCAGGCTATTACAGTCGTGCGGAGAGAATTCTAATTGTGATACACGGAAAGAAATATTTGGCTTTAAAGAAGAAGCTGTCCTGAGTTACTTGAGGGCAAGGGTCTGATAAGTACCCTGAGTTTCTGGCACGTATTCTGGATGCCTGTGTGAATACAGTAAGTGGTCAAAAGGTCAGATTCCACTGTAACTGCGACTTGCTTGGTCAGATTTCTTCAGTGGACCCCCGGTCAATCTTCGAGAACACTTTTAACAATACGGACTTCATTTTGGTTTTCCTTTCAGAAAGGGGACTTTGTGTAATTCTAGGAGGGTCATGGGAGAATTTCTGGGTGGCCATAGGGAATTTTTGGAGAGATGTGGGATAGAGGAATTTGCTGAGAGAAAAGGAGGGTGCTTTGTTTCCTAGGAAGGAGCAGAGGTGAATTTCCAGGGGAAAATATTGGTAGAGTGTGGAGGGATTTATTATTGTAACACTAGAAGGTTTTGTATTGGGATATAGCCAGATAACAATGTTGGGATAGTTGTAGGCGAACAGCAAAGGGACTCAGACCCCAGAGTGTAGGGGGATTAATAAGGAAACTGAAACCTGGGTGATGTCAGAGGGCTTGAGAGAACTCTCAGACTAATCTGAGAGCTGTGGAAATAGCCCTCACCTCTGAACCCTAACATTCCCTTTTCTAATCTTCTCTCCAGACCTACTGTGCAGAAAACCTTCTCAAGGCAGACACTTACCGTAAATGGCGGGCAGCCAAGGCGGGTGAGAAGACCATCTCCGTGGTGCTCCAGGTGATTCTGCCAGCCGCCCCCTCCCCCATCTTCCCCCCCCTCCTCTCTGCTGGGGGGCATGTGGGATATTAGTTCTCTGACCAGGAACAGAACTGGACCTCCCTGCTCTGGAAGCTCAGAGTCTTAACCACTAGGCCCCCAGTGAAGTCTCCCTCTCTCCATCTCCTTAATGGAAATCTGTTGGTCCAGGGTCCACTATCCTCTGGAGGTAACTGGCAGTGAGCTGAGGCACTTTCTCTTTGGTCCCCATCCCCTCACCTGGCCAGTGAGCAGTGTGGTCCCTGTCCCTTAGCAGAGGACAGAGGTGATGCAAGGACTCGGTGAGGAATGAATCCATGTGTGGTCCAGGTAGGTTGCTGCTCTTTTCAGAGCCTTATCCTCCTCAGTTGGGAGAGAGTAAACCATTGCCACGCGTTCTGCCTTCTTGAGGCCCTGGGCTTAGGACTGGAAGGCATCTCATGTCACCTAAGCCAATCAACCTCATTTTAAAGATGGGGAAACTGAGGCCTAGGAAGGGCCAAAGAGAAGTGGCCAGTCTTCGTGACCACTGTGGAATGCAGAGTGCTGTGGCACATGCTTGGTGAAGTTGGAGGCAGCAAAGGGAAAAGGGGAGTTTGACCCAGGATGGTGACAGACTTCCCAACAGGCTGTTCGCATCAGGCACAAGGAGCTGGAGGGAGAAGAGAGCTAGTGAGTTCCCAGGGCTGCCTGGTTGTGACCCTGCGTGACCCGGCTCTCCAGGGAGGGCGATGGTGGTAGAGCTATCACCCCGCGTGCATGGCGGTGCTGAGCGCTGAACCCAGTGTGGGTGCTCTAGCCCCATTTTTCTTGCTTCTTTGTGTCCGTATGTTAACTTCCTTTGTTTTTTATATTTATTCGTATTTGGCTGCGTTGGGTCTTATTTACGTCCTGTGGGATCTAGTTACTTGGCCAGGGTTGGGAACCTGGCCGCTCTGCATTGGGAGCATGGAGTCGTATCTACTGAACCTCCTGAGAAGTCTCTGTGTTTTTTTATTTTTAATTTTTGGGCAAACCACATGACACTTTGTAGGCTTAGTTCCTCAGCCACGGGTTGAACCTGCCCCCAGCCCCTGCCCCGTTGGAGGCATGGATTCTTAACCACTGGATCACCAGGGAAGTCCTCCACTTCTTGGTTTTGGCCACATTCATCCCTCCAATGTAAGGGTGTTTGGGGAGGGATGCTGGGAACAAGGCCTGCCGGATTGTGGTAAATATATTATTGTCTGTCTTACCCAGTGGTTCTGAAAATGTTTTGGTTCATAAACCTTTTTGCAAATTAGAGAGAAGCTGAGAATTCTCCTCCCAGGAATTATATACAAAGTCACAAGATTTTGTGAGTTATTTTTGGACTTTTAATATTTCACAGTTCCCTAAGATAGTATAGTCAGAATAATGAGAGCTAAGAGTTTATTCACAGTTACAACTGTTTGGGAATAGCCTGATGGGCCAGTGGTTAGGATTCCACTCCATGCCACGAGGCCCAGGTTCAATGCCCAACTTGGGAAAGTGCCCTCCACCCCAGAAAAAAAAAAAAATCCCTGCCAGTTACCATTCTAAATGCCTCCTGTGGGTTAGTTCATTGAATCCTCATAAAAATCCCATTACCTCACATCTATTATTATGCCCTGTGTGATGGAGAAACTAGGCCCAGAGAGATTATATATTTGCCTAGAGGCAGTATTTTCAACTGAGAGAGAGATGCAGGTGGGTGACAAGTTAATCTTGTCACCCCAATTTGAGTCCCCATCTCTCCCTCTTACTCTCCCTGTGACCTCAGGCAAATAGTTTCATTTCTCAGAAGCTGTTTTCTCACCTGTCCGTGGGGGATAATGTGCTGGGCGCCCAGAGTCACCGTGTTACAGAAGTGCCGTGTCCGCACGCAGGTGTGTGTTACTTAGTGGTCTTGCCGGGCTCATTTGTGATGAGGAGCATTCTGTTTAATTCTGCACCGCTGTTGGAGTGGGAGCAAGAAAGACAGGAAGTGGGGAGTGAGCGAGCCAGAGGAGCCAGCCAAGGCTCAGGCTTCTCTAGCCTGCGAGACCGACGGGGACATGGCCTCTGTCACCAAAACGCAGGACTTAGAGCAGGGGCCAGCCTGAGAAAGTCATCCGCTGGTTGGGATGCCAGCTTTGCCATGGCTTTGGGATGCGCGAGGAACAGTATCCAAGGGACAGGTAGGGATTGGGCCTGGAGCCGGAGAGAGAGCTGTCGGAGTTGTCAGCACAGAGACAGGCCCTGGAGGCTTGAGAGTGGGTGGATTCATTTCTTCCTCCGTTCATCGCCGCGCCTTCTGTAGGCCCAACACTGTTAGGCACATAGTATCGCAGACATCGCAAGACAAACATGTGACCTGTGGAGATGTGATATTTGCAGGGAAAGCCTGACAGACCAATAAGTCAAACGTGTGTCAGATGACGAGTGCTGGGGAGGATATTACACAGGAGGAAGGAGGAATGTCTCCAGTGGGAGAGGAGGCAGTAGCAAGGAGTCTTTTGACTTTAAAAAATATATACATTCATTTATTTATTTGGCTGAGTTGGGTCTTAGTGGTGGCGTGCAGTATCCTTTAGTTGTGGGATGTGGGATCTAGTTCCCTGACCAGGGATGGAACTTGGATCCCCTCTGTTGGAAATGTGGAGTCTCAGCCCCTGGACCACCAAGGAAGTCCCAAGATGTTGAGGTTTTACCAGAAGGATTGAAATTGTGAAGTTGGAGAGCACTGTTGGCATATAGTCTGGCAGTTGGTCTGAATTTCTCTGCCAGGCATTACCTGCGTGTGACACGTGAGCCATTGATTTTCCTGTCTGCATCTCGGTTTCCCCATCTGTAAGGCTGGGGGAGTTACCTGACCCTTCCTCCCAGTGTGGTGGTGAGGATTCAGTGATGCCCGGCCCAGGAAGAGCTTTGCTCAGCGTGGTAGACAGAATAACAGCTCCCTAAAGGTGTCGCAGTCTTCCCTGGTGACTCAGTGGTAAAGAATCTGCCTGCTGATGCAGGAAACACAGGTTCCATCCCTGGGTTGGGAAGATCCCCTGGAGAAGGAAAGAGCAACCTGCTCCAGTATTCTTGGCAGGGACGTTGCATGGACAGAGGAGCCCAGTGAGCTACACTCCCTGGGGTGGCAAAGAGCTGGACGTGACTGGCCAACTGAGTGCCCGCACACAGAAGTTGTCTGCATCCTGACCTCCAGAACCTGTGCATGTGTCCTGTACATGGAGAAAGGGACTTTGTGAGGATTTTTAAGAATACTTATCTGGCAGCTTTGAGTCTTAGCTGGGGCATGCGGGATCTTCTGTCTTCGTTGGGGTGTGTGCAATCCTTTAGCTGGAGCCTGTGAACTCTTAGCAGCAGCTTGTGGGATCTGGTTCCCCGACCAGGGTTCAAACCCAAGGCCTCTGCATTGGGAGGGCAGAGTCTTAGCCACTGCACCACCAGGGAAGTCCCTGTAGGGATCTCGAGGAGGGGAGATGGGCCTGGATGATTTGGGGGGAAGCAGTGTCATCACAAAGGTCCTTATCAGGGAAGGAGGGCGACTGGAGAACCAGAGAGGAGCTGTGGGCATGGAAGCAGAGGCTGGCATGGTGCCACTACTGGCTCTGGAGCTGGAGGAAGGGGCCACCGCCCAGGAGGGCAGGGGGCTCTAGAAGCTCAGACAAGATGAGGGAATGATTCTCCTCCAGAACGTCTAGAAGGAACACAGCCCGGCTGTCATGGCTTTAGCCCAGCCTCGTGACCTCCAGGAAGTTACGCAGCTGCTTCCTGTCTCAATGGCTCGCCGGTGAAATGGAGATAAAGATAGTTCCTGGCTCCCAGAGGTGTCGGCGGTCTTCCAGGTGTTACAGGGCTGCCACACTGTCTATACTTAGGCGCCGCCAGTGGCTGTGTGTTGCAATGGTTAGCATTCTGTGTCCCGTCAACTCCTTTCGGAAGTGGGGAGGCCCCCCCCTTCACTCACGAGGATACCACGGCTCAGAGAGGTTTTATGTCACCCAGGGCTGCACAGCTTGGCAGTGGCAGGGCTAGATTTGAACTCAGGCTGGTCTCCTCAAAAGCCCAGGCTCCTTCCTCCATTGTAGGGATGCTCCTGTCTGTGGCAGTGTGCCAGCAGAGTCTCCAGGCCACCTCCCGGCTGGGAGGTGACATTGCAAATTGGGCCATCAGATGTTCCTGGCTGTGTTGGGTGGCAGACTAGAAACCTTTGGGGGTCAGAGTCACTTGTCATTCTGTGAGCCAAATCAACCCCAGAAACTTTCAATGTGGTCCAGTGGTTAAGAATCCTTCTTGCAATAACAGGGTCTTCAGGTGTGATCCCTAGTCAGGGATCTAAGATCCCATGTGCCTGGAGTACCTAAGCTTGGTCACCCAAACGAAGGATCCTGCAACGAAGATCCCCAGTGTCGCAGCTGAGACCCGAGTTAGCCAAATAAATAAACCATCATAATAAAAGCCCCAGGATGGAAAGTAGGAGATTGCTTCAGCCCCTGTAGCTGCCTTCCACCCCCGCATGACTTTCTATGCGTTTACGTTCGACGGGGCTGTCAGAAACTTTGGGGGAAGGCTTCCTCTGGCCAGCTCTTCCTTTTGGCGGTGCCAGGTCTTCACTGCTTTAGCTGGCCTTCCTCTAGCTGCATCGAGCAGGGCTGCCTCTGATTGCAGTCTGTGGGCTTCTCAGTGCAGTGGCTTCTGTCCCGGAGCGCGGGACGCAGGCTTCCCTAGTTATGGCACATGGGTCGGTAGTTGCAGCTCCGGGGCTCTAGAGCACAGGCTCAGTGGTTTTGGCTCATGGCCTTAGTTGCTCCGTGGCATGTGGAATCTTCCCGAACCAGGGGTCAAACCCCTGTCCCCTGCACTGGCAGGCGGACTCTTATCCCCCGAGCCACCAGGGAAATTCAGCTCTTTCCTTCTTTCAACAGATAATCATCGAGCAGTGACTAATAACACATCCCGACTGGTAGCCACAGGGTGCCTGCTGCATGCCGTGCCCTGTGAACGTGGTATTTATGTGCATTATCCTACATAGGGTGATCATCCCCACTTTACAGATGAGGAAACTGAGGCTCCAAGAGCTGAGCTGACAAGGCCCTATAGCTATGAGTGGCAGAGATGGGACTCAAACCCAGAGTCCGTGGTGAGCCAAACCAGACCAGGCCCCTACCCTCAGGGAGCATCCATAGGATCCTGTATGATTGCAGGCAGGTGTGCCCTTTGTCTGCATAGCACCGCCAGGGAGAGCTCCGTGGTGCGGGGTTAGAAGCCGGTCAGGCAGAGTCTGGTGGAGCCGGGAACATGGGTGCCCGGGCGAGGACAACTGATCAGTGTCTGTTTTCCAACTCTGACTGCAGATCTTGTGGTGTGTACAGGGGACAAGGTGGCAGCCTGCAGCCCTGCCCCCTCTGTTACGGAGTTGACTTGGCAATGAGACGAGGTGGCCCGGATGGGGTTCGTCTGTCTTCTGAGCTCCCACAGGGAAGCCAGGTGGGGTGCGGGGCAGAGCGGCAGTGACCTGGGCCTTGCCTCCCTGCAGTTGGAGAAAGAGGAACAGATCCACAGCGTGGACATCGGGAACGACGGCTCGGCCTTCGTGGAGGTGCTGGTGGGCAGCTCAGCCGGAGGTGCCGGGGAGCAGGACTATGAGGTGAGCTGGGCCTTGAGGGGGCCCCCCGCTGATCCCTGCCCAGATGCCCCCATTGCCACCCCAGGGTTTCCTAGCCCCTGGGCCACCTCAACCCTTCAGAGGAGCCCAAGGCTCGAAGAGATAAAGAGCTGACCCAGGTGATAAGCTGTGTGCTGCAACAGCATCACAGCTGCGAAAAAACCAGAGGCACCTCTGTGTTTTATGACTCGGGCGTCTTAGTGGCTCAGCTGGTGAAGAATCTGCCTGCAGTGCAGGAGACCCAAGTTAAATCCCTGGATTGAGAAGATCCCCTGGAGAAGGGAATGGCAACCCACTCCAGTATTCCTGCCTGGAGAATCCCATGGACAGAGGAGCCTGGCGGGTTACAGTCCATGGGGTCGCAGAGAGTAGGATGGGACTGAGCAACTGACACTTTCCCTTTCCCTGCTTGAGAGCAAAACTGCTTTTATCTGGTCCCAGAGCTTTAAGATGTCCTGGAAAACTGACATTCCAAATTGCTTGGGGCGCCTCTGTGAGCTACTTGATTCGTGACAAATGTGCACGAGTCTCTTGCTGTTTTATAAATATTTTAAATGTTGACCCAATCCCTTTTTCAAAAACCAGTTGAATTAATGCAAGCAGAACTGGGGAGATCATAATGAGCCAGCTGGTGATCAGCCAAATGTTTTAGGGAAAAATAAACATATTGTGAAAAAGAGAGTTTATAATTTTAAGTGGATGAATCTGTTTTCTACAAGAAACGGTTTTTTCCTTACAGTGAGAAACTTTTTAATTGAGGTATATTTTGCGTATAATAAAACACACAGGTCATTGTTCTGACAGATGCACATACCTGGGTAACCATCCCCGAGATGGAGGCATAAAACACTGGACTTCCCTGGTGTTCCAGTGGTTCAGACTCTGCCTTCCAATGCGGAAGTCCTGGGTTCGATCCCTGGTCGGGGAACTAAGGCCCCACATACTTTGGAGTGTGGCCAAAAAAAAAGAAAAAAAAATGACACAGAGCATCGCTGGCCTACCTGCAAGCTCCCTCATGTCACTTGGGGTCACTGCTCCCACCCTCAGTTCAGGCCACCACTGCCTCTTTCCTGACACTACAGACTAGTGTTGCCTTTCCTAGAATTACATACAAATGGTGTTACAGTATGCAGTTTTCAGGTATTTCTCTGTGTGTGGCTGGCTTCTTTTACTCTGCCCTGTTTTTTGAGGGTCTAACACATGGTGTGTGCATGAGCAAGCTGGTCCACCTTGTTGCTGAGAAGTTTCACTGGAAGCGGAGATCTCAGCGTGTTCCTCT
Source organism: Madoqua kirkii (assembly GCA_006408675.1). Classification (NCBI taxonomy): domain Eukaryota; kingdom Metazoa; phylum Chordata; class Mammalia; order Artiodactyla; family Bovidae; genus Madoqua; species Madoqua kirkii. Next base: position 574 of record SJYC01052695.1, on the reverse strand, counting down.
GTTCTCTTGTTGACAGGCCTGTGGACTGTTGCCACTTTCTGTTGGTTGTTATTGTCCATACCTCGAGGGTTTCAGGATCTTAGTTCTCCAAGGAGGGACTGAACGCAGACCCCAGCAAAGTGCAAAGGAGTGAAGTGCAAAGTCCTCTCAGCACTAGACCACCAGGGAGCTCCCGCCACTTTTTGACTATTATGAACACAGCTGCTGAGAACCTTCTTGTACAAGCCTCTGTATAGAGGTCTCTTTGGGGTAAATACTTAAAAGAGTTGAATTGCAGTGTCTTCAGGTAGATCTCTGTTTTAACCTTATTAGAAAAGTGAAAGTGAAGTCGCTCAGTCGTGTCTGACTCTTTGCGACCCCATGGACGGTAGCCTACCAGGCTCCGCAGTCCATGGGATTTTCCAGGCAAGAGTACTGGAGTGGGCTGCCATTTCCTTCTCCAGGGGATCTTCCCAACCCAGGGATCGAACCCGGGTATCCTGCATTGCAGACAGACGCTTTACTGTCTGAGCTACTAGGGAAGCCCAAACTAGAGTTTCTAGTATTGTGGTGGTTTAGTCACTAAAGTCTTGTC
>SJYC01052692.1:0-31991 GCA_006408675.1 Madoqua kirkii | reverse complement strand
CCCACTGCCCCCTGCCCCTTGCAGGCCCTGACGGACAACCCCTCCCTGGTGTTCGTCCGCCCCCGCTGGATCTACAGTTGCAATGAGAAGCAGAAGTTACTTCCCCACCAGCTGTACGGGGTGGTGCCCCAGGCGTGAAATGTGTGTGCACACACATGGACGCATACACACACATGTGAACACATGTGCACGCATACACCCACACCCACACGAGTTTAATAAAGGAGACTGGGCTTGGAGCAGCTGCCCCTCCCGCTCGCATCTCTGAGAACCCCCTGCAGGCTCCCTGCTGTCTGTCTCAGGTTTGGTTCCACTCGCCTCTGAAGGCCGGGTCTTCGGGCCACCTGATGACTCCTGTCCTAGGGTCTGCGGAAGAACGACCGGCTCTCTGTCCGGGGCCTGGTTGGGAAGGAGCTCCTTGTTGCTCTCCCTGGTGCCTCCCCGCTTTGGCAGCAGGTGGCAGGGGATTGGGGATCTGACACAGCACCACCCCTCAGCTGGTTCGGATCCCTGGAGCCCATTCCCGTATCTCGGTTGTCCCTTTGGGGTTCCTGGGCTGTGGGCTGGGATGCTCATGGGGTGGCCTCCCTCAAAGTCTCAGCTCCCCTGGGCCAAGGACATCTCCTTTCTCCAGGGCTCTCAGAAGTAGCTGTGAAACCATCCCCAGCCTGGTTTGACATCACCTCATTTGGGAGGGAGAGCTAGGGAAGGGGCATTTAAATCACCTTCCACAAATCCCAGACCCCCTTTAAGGCTCCACCATATTTAAGGTGGGACCTGACCTGGGTGTTAGAGAATCAGGGTAGAAGGTGGAGGTGGGATGGGGGACTTATCTGGTGGTCCAGTGGTTAAGACTCCGTGCTCCCAATGCAGGGGGCATGGGTTCAGTCTCTGGTTGGGGGAGATCCAGCATGCCATGTAGCACAGCCAGAAAAATATGAAACAAACACAACCCCCTTTAGGACTTCCCTGGTGGTCCAGTGGTTAGGACTATGCAATTCCACTGCAGGGAAGATGGGTTCAGTCCCTAGTCAGGGAACTAAGATCCTGCATGCCATTCAGTGTGGCAAAAAACGAAACCAAAACTTAGCAACAGTGAAATGAACAATTCACTTCCTCAGCCACAGGGGCTGCACTTCCAGTGCCCACTGGCTGCTGGTCTGGACAGTGCCAATGCAGAGCCTTCCCTCACTGTAGAAAGCAGGACAAGGCAGCCCTGCAGTGCAGTGGACGGGAGCCTAGAGGCTCGAACTTCATCCTAGGGAGGGCAAAGGGCAGGATCAGAGCTGGGGAGCAAGTGACGACAAACTTAGTGTCTTAAAGGTTATAACCTAGATTTGGGGTCCAAAATGGGTCTCGCCAGGCTAACCATCAAGGCGCAGGCAGGGCTCTGCTCCTCCTGGGGCTCTGGGAGAGAATCTCTGTCCTTATCTTTCCCAACTTCCAGCCCATGACCCGTGCCCCTTCCATCTTCAAAGCCAGCAATGGCCGGTGGAGTCTTTCTCACGCTGCATCACTCCGACACTGACTTCTTGGGATTATGCTGAGCCCACCTGGATAACCTGGGATAATCTCCCGGTTTTAAAGTCAGCCCGTTAGCAACCTTCCTTCCTTATGCTGTCTTTAAATTTTTTTATTTATTTCTGACTGGGCTAGGTCTTTGTTGCTGTGTGGGCTTTTCTCTTGTTGCACGAAGCAGGGAGTACCCTCTAGTTGAGTTGCCTGGCCTCATTGCAGTGGCTTCTCTCATGGCTGAGCACAGGCAGGCTTCAATAGTTGGGGCACATGGGCTCAATAGTTGTGGTGCCCAGGCTTAGTTGCTCTGAGGCCTGTGGGATCTTCCTGGGTCAGGGGTCGAACCTATGTTTCCTGCATTGGCAAGTGGATTCTTTCCTACTGAGCCATCAGGGAAGACCCCTCATTCTCTGTTAATTCACCTTTGCCATGCAACATCCCACAGGTTCCAGAGATTAGGCTATGGGTGTCTTTGAGGGGCTCATTACTGTGCCAGCCACACCCACCACGTGTTAGACACTGGGGCTCTGGTGTGCCAAATGAGACATGAATTCCTGCTCTCACGGGGCTGACATTCTGCTGGGGGTCAGAGACGCCGAGTGTTGCAGCGTGATGATAAACCCTGTGTGAGCAGAAAAGGTTGGGTGGGGTTATCTAGCGATGAGAGCAACAGGGTCATGGGGAAGGCATCTCAGAGCACTCACCCATCAGCAGGGACTCGGGAGAAGCAAGGGAGGGTCTGGGGGAACCATCCCAGGCAGAGGAAAAGCAAGGCAGGAGCACATGCCCAGAGCAGCAGGGCGTCGGGATGGCAGGGAAACGGCCCACCCAGACTCAGCACTGTCCCCTTGGTTGTGTGCGTGCGCAGTCATTGCTTGAGCTCAGATACAAGGAGAAATAAGGAGCAGCAGGGCATCGGGATGGCAGGGAAATGGGACCCACCCAGACTCAACACTCTCCTTGTTTGTATGCCTGAGAGTTAGGCCTTGAGGAGCTACTGTTTGAGCTCAGATCTGAAAGGTGGGGAGGATGGAATGCAAGGTGGTTTGTGGAATCGCCAGCATCAGGGGCATGAGCCCTGTCCGACTCTGATGCCATGGACTGTAGCCCGCCAGGCTCCTCTGTCCATGGGATTTTCCAGGCAAGAATACTGGAGTGGGTTGCCATGCCCTCCTCCAGGGGATTTTCTGGACACGGGTCAAACCCGCTTATCCTGCGTCTCCTGAATTGGCAGGCCGGGTTCTTCACCACTAGCACTACCTGGGAAGCCTGCGTACGGCCAAATCCCATCTCTCCAGGAGTCAGTTTTCTGGTCTAGACAAGCTAAGTTTGGACCAGATGGACACATCCCAGATGAGTTTGTGTCCTTGAGACTCGGATAGCGGTGTGGTTGCTTCCGAGGAGATCTGCCAAGACAGGCTCCATGGTAAACATGGGCACAGGCCATACTACTGACTTCAGAGTAGAGAGCCTGCCTCCTGGCTGTCCCTCCCCCAGGGCCTTGCTGAGCAGCCTGCCATTCTGCAGCCTCTGGTTTTCATTTGTCTGGAGCCTGATGCTGGAGATTCCACAAACCACCTCACTTTCCATCCTCCCCACCTTTCAGATGCGAGCTCAAATAATAGCTCCTCAAGAAGACCTTTCCTAACTCTGTATCTAACAGCATATGCCAGGTATACACTCATAATGAGCTTCCCTGACAGCTCAGCTGCTAAAGAATCGGCCTGCAATGCAGGAGACTTAGAGACGCGGGTTTGATCCCTTGGAGGAGGGCATGGCAACCCACTCCAGTATTCTTGCCTGGAGAATCCTACAGACAGTGGAGCCAGGCAGGGGACAGTCTCTAGGGTTGCAAAGAGTTGGACACGACTGAAGCAACTTAGCACACATACTCTCATAATACTGTATCTTTGGACTTGCCTCCTGGTCCAGCAGTTAGGACTGCATCCCCAAAGCAGAGGGCATGGGTTTGATCCCTGGACAGGGAACTAAAATCCCACATGCCATATGGTGGGGCCAAAAAGAAAAAAAAAAAAAACCCCAACCCTTATGTATCTTTATCATAGCTGTAACTTGGTTTGCTTATGACCAGATTCACCAGTCTTTCCCTCTACAATTTATACTTTTTGTGTCAGTTTCTCTGTCTCTGAGGTTACTAAGGTATTCTTTTATTCCCATCTAAATGCTCCAGAGTCTTGTGTTTCAAACTTAGATCTTAAATCACTAGCAACTTAATTTTTGTGTATATTGTAAGGTCGAGAGCTGTATTCATTTCTACACTGCTGTAACAAATTACCAAGATCACAGGATTTGAACAATACAACTTTATTTTCTTACAATTCTGGAGGTCAGTAAACCAAAATCAGTCTAAGTTGGGGTAAAATCTTGGTGATATCTGGGCTGTGTTCCTTCTGTCTTTTAAAATTTATTTTTAATTGTATGTTTTTAAAATTTTATTTTGCTGTGTTTCTTCTGGGAGTTCTAGGGGAGAGTCCATTTCCTCGCCTTGTCTAGCCCCGAGAAGCTGCCTGCATTCCTTGACTTGTGGCCCCATCACTCCAGTCTCTGCTTCTGTTGTCACATCTCTGGCTCCTCTGCCTCCCTCCCTCTTTCCCATGTAAAGACCCTTGTGATTACATTGGGCCCACTGGAATAATCAGGATAATCTCCCATCTCAAGATGAGATCCTTCGTCATGTAGGCAAAGTCCCCTCTGCCGTGTGGAAGCCAACACAAACTCAGGTTCCAGGGATTAGGACGTGGACGTCTTTGGGGGACCATTATTCTGCCGACCACAGGGTCTCATTTAATTTTCTTCTCTTTTCTCTCAGCTCATTTGCCAATTAGCTATCTTGCCCAGGCTCGTCTATGGTTGGGACTGGCAAACTACAGTGCACGGAATGACCAGATTCACCAGTCTTTCCCTCTACAATTTATACTTTTTGTGTCAGTTTCTCTGTCTCTGAGGTTACTAAGGTATTCTTTTATTCCCATCTAAATGCTCCAGAGTCTTGTGTTTCAAACTTAGATCTTAAATCACTAGCAACTTAATTTTTGTGTATATTGTAAGGTCGAGAGCTGTATTCATTTCTACACTGCTGTAACAAATTACCAAGATCACAGGATTTGAACAATACAACTTTATTTTCTTACAATTCTGGAGGTCAGTAAACCAAAATCAGTCTAAGTTGGGGTAAAATCTTGGTGATATCTGGGCTGTGTTCCTTCTGTCTTTTAAAATTTATTTTTAATTGTATGTTTTTAAAATTTTATTTTGCTGTGTTTCTTCTGGGAGTTCTAGGGGAGAGTCCATTTCCTCGCCTTGTCTAGCCCCGAGAAGCTGCCTGCATTCCTTGACTTGTGGCCCCATCACTCCAGTCTCTGCTTCTGTTGTCACATCTCTGGCTCCTCTGCCTCCCTCCCTCTTTCCCATGTAAAGACCCTTGTGATTACATTGGGCCCACTGGAATAATCAGGATAATCTCCCATCTCAAGATGAGATCCTTCGTCATGTAGGCAAAGTCCCCTCTGCCGTGTGGAAGCCAACACAAACTCAGGTTCCAGGGATTAGGACGTGGACGTCTTTGGGGGACCATTATTCTGCCGACCACAGGGTCTCATTTAATTTTCTTCTCTTTTCTCTCAGCTCATTTGCCAATTAGCTATCTTGCCCAGGCTCGTCTATGGTTGGGACTGGCAAACTACAGTGCACGGGCGGAATCTGCCCACCGGCTGTTTGTAAATAACGTTTTATCAGAACATGGCCACGCTCATCCTTGTATCCAAATGTGTTTGTCTGCCTTTGCAGCACAGCAGCAGAGCTGGGTAGTGGTGGCAGACCCTGTGTGGCCTGCAAAACCTAGAAGATCTACTGCCCGGCCCTTTACAGAAAAAACTTGCCAGCCTCTGACTATATAGTGGGGAGCGTCTCCTGACAGGATCTTGCAAGCACAGGTCTGTTTCTGAGCTCCCAGTGCCCTCCCTCCAGCCTGTTCCCAAGCCAACATCACCAGCCTCATCATGACAGCTGTGTAATAATTCTTCAAATGGGGGGGAGGTGAGGCTCCCCTACTTGTTTAAAGTAGACTTGGCTTCTTTACCTTTTTTTTTAAAAACGTATATGTTGTACAGTACTATTTCTAGACAATATTTATTTGGTTACACCAGGAGATAGTGGAGGACAGGGAAGCCTAGCGTGCTGCAGTCCACGGGGTCCCAGAGTAGGATGCGACTTAGCTACTGAAGGACAGCCAGGTCTTAGTTGCAGCACATGGGTTCTTTGATCTTCATTGCAGCTGGTGGGATCTAGTTTTCTGACCAGGGATCAAACCTGGGCACTCTGCATTGGACACGTGGAGTCTTAGCCACTGGACCACCAGAGAAGTTCCTTGGCTTCTTTCTCTTGTCTTTGCAACTCTGGCTGGTGTCCACCCCCTCACTAGACCAGGTCTGTCTTGTCCACTGCCCTGTTCCTAACACCCTGTGCAGGGCCCAGCTCACAGTACCTGCCTAATACATGTCTGTAGAATGAAAAGCAGTCCACTGTTAGCTCAGTCATCCTTGTTTTATAGCAGGAGAAACGGGCTCCAAAAGGGGAACCACTTTTGCCCAAAAAGGTGCTTGTTAAAGGCCTTATAATACTCCCATTTGGAAATTCTCTGGCAGTCCAGTGGTTAGGACTCAGCACTGTCACTCCAGCAGCCTGGGTTCAGTCCCTGGTTGGGTAACTAAGATTGCGAAAGTTGTACAGTGTGGCCAAAATTTGGAAAAAAAAAATTCCCACTTTATAGATAAGGCATCTGAGTCCAGAGAAATCACAAAACTTGTCTGAGCCCCTGAGGCTCTTAAGTAGTGGGTCAACGATGGTTCTGAAGCTTGGGCTTTAAAAAATTTTATACTACTGATAGTACACCCTTTGTGCTTGCTTTTATGATTTAGTATGCCTTGGGAATTCTACATGTCAGTACATGTAGAGCTGACTTCCCCCCTGCAGCTACATCTTCCATTCTGTGGCTGTACTGCAGTTCCTTAGTTGGTACCCTATCAATGGGCACTCAGGTTATTTCTCATCTTTGGCACTGCCATTGTACTGCAGTGAACATACTTAATCTTATATCCTTCCCCGTCCCCCCAACCCAAGTGCTAGGATGAATTCTTAGAGGTGGAATAGCTGACATGAACATAGACGAATTCGAAGTTCTTTATACCTATAGTTGGGGATTCCCTGGTGGCTCAGAATCTGCCCACAGTGCAGGAGAGCTGGGTTCAATCTCTGGGTCAAGAAGATCCCCTAGAGAAAGGAATGGCTACCCACTCCAGTATTCTTGCCTGGAGAATTCCATAGACAGAGGAGCTTGGGGGGCTACAGCGATCCATGGGGTGGAAAAGAGTCGGACACGACTAACACACACATACACAGTCAATGGCCAAAGCGGAGGCACTAATTTAAACTCACAACAAGAAGGAGAGCTTGTCTCCACACTGCTCAGCACACACAATGCTAGCTGCAGTTTAACCTTTGCCGTATGAATAGGTGGCGGGGAAACCAGAGCCAAGACCTTTCTAACCATACCTCCAGGTCCATGGTTTGGGACTCAGTGCAAACTCATGGATGACACTTTCCTTTCCCCCCAAACAAAGGATTCCTCCACCTCTAAGTCTGAGCCCAATGCGAGGGCAACTTCCCTTCTGTCTACCCGGAAGAGGCAAGTCCATACAGCCTGGCTTAGAGATGCCACCTCTTTATTGACCGGGGCTGGCAGCAGAAGGAGCCAGGGAGCCAAGAGGAGCGCTCACTCCCGCTCCCCGGGGCTCTCCGCCTGGTGGCTGCGCTGGTGAACGAGTAGGAGGCGTCTCTGGCCAAACGCCTGACTGCAGCTGGGGCAGCGGTGCCGCGCGGTGGCCTGGCTGCCCGGCGCGGTTGGGGGATCGTGGCACAGGCGATGGGCCGCCAGTTTGGAGGGGAATGAAAAAGCCTTGGGGCAGTGTGGGCAAGGATAGGGGCGGGCGTCGGTGGCATGGTGCGTGTGGCGGTGGGCCGCCAGCTTGGAGGGGTAGCAGAAGGACTTGGGGCAGTCGGGGCATGGGTAGGGGCGAGTGGGCGCGTGGGTCCAGAGGTGGGCTGCCAGCTTGGAGCGGTGGCCGAAGGCCTTTGGGCAGTGCGGGCACGGGTGCGGGCGGGCGCCGCTGTGCGTGAGGCGGTGGGCGGCCAGCTTGGAGGGGTAGGAGAAGGCTTTGGGGCAGTCGGGGCAAGGGTGGGGGCGGGCGCCGCCGTGTGCCAACCGGTGCGTGGCCAGCTTGGACGGGTACGAGAAGGCCTGTCTCTTATACACATCTAGATGTGTATAAGAGACATGTAAAAGGCCGCCAGTTTGGAGGGGAATGAAAAAGCCTTGGGGCAGTGTGGGCAAGGATAGGGGCGGGCGTCGGTGGCATGGTGCGTGTGGCGGTGGGCCGCCAGCTTGGAGGGGTAGCAGAAGGACTTGGGGCAGTCGGGGCATGGGTAGGGGCGAGTGGGCGCGTGGGTCCAGAGGTGGGCTGCCAGCTTGGAGCGGTGGCCGAAGGCCTTTGGGCAGTGCGGGCACGGGTGCGGGCGGGCGCCGCTGTGCGTGAGGCGGTGGGCGGCCAGCTTGGAGGGGTAGGAGAAGGCTTTGGGGCAGTCGGGGCAAGGGTGGGGGCGGGCGCCGCCGTGTGCCAACCGGTGCGTGGCCAGCTTGGACGGGTACGAGAAGGCCTTGTCGCAGTCAGGGCAGCGGTGGGGGCGCTGGGGCGGGGGTCGCCGGCGGGGTCGGGAAGGCGCCCCCGTGGAGGCAGCGGGCTCTGGAACAGACTGGCTGGGCTTCTGCGGCGGGCCCTGGTCGGGAGCTAGGGGACAGGAGGGTCGGTGGGCTCCAGAAAGCAGCCAACGCCCTGAATCTAGACCAGACTCCCCCTAGACCTTGACATTCTAGTGTATCTGGACACCTCCAGAGTCATATTGAGGTTCCCCAGATGGCTTGATCCTGCTTCTCACCCACTGCCATGCATCCTCCCAAGGCAAGCTCCAAAGAGTTACGTCTCTGGAACCCCAGACCTAAGCTTTCCCAAAGCCACTAAAGTGTCTGTTTCCAGTATCCTCCCAAGTGGTAACCCTGAAATCCCTACAGAGGATCACTGAGGTCCCCCAAAGACAACCTGGAGGGTTCCCCAGAACGTTGCATTTTGGGGATCCGAAATGGTTATCACACCGGGCCCTCAAACTGTCATCCTAAGCTTCCCACAATACGTAACTCTCTTGGCCCCAATTCCTGGAGAACGCCCCCTACCCCAGGTGGAGACGCCCTCACCTTCTCCTTTGGTCACAGGCTCCTTGTCAGTGGGATTAGGCTCGGTGCCCCCGGCCGCAGACTCCGCCTCTCGCTCCAGCATCCTGCTGGCCCAGAAATCTAGAGAGAGGACCTAGCCGGGAGAGGGGGCAACGCCGTGGGTTATCAGGCTGTTCGGGATAGGACTGAGCCCATATTCAGGGCTCAGTTTGTTCAGGAGCAGGGGCTATCACGTCGGGTCCTAGAAGGCGAGGGTGGGTGGAGCCTAAGGGTGCAGTGGGCGGGGTTACGCAAACCCCACCCAGAAGCAGTCAGTTTGGAACCCAGTCCCCGAGATTGAGCCTTCCAGCGAAGTGGGCGGGGCCTCTACAACTTCGGCTCCCAGCATCCTGGGAGTGGAGCAGGCGGGGTCTAAGCCCAGGGTGGGCGTGGCCGGCCTCGGATGGGTGGAGCTATGCAATTAAGACCGAAGTCGGTTGCTCAGCAACAACTCTGTCCCAGGGGAGGGGCCTACGCGCTCAGTGTGCTGGAATTCACACCCAATAGGTAGCTTTACCCGGCTCTTGGCTAGTCTCAGTCCATTGACGCCTCGTGCACTGCCTTTTAACCCCGGAGTGGTGCTGGAGACGTGGAGAGGAGAGGGGAGACCTGGAGGAAGACACAGAAAGAGCGTGGCTCGTGTGTTGCGATCCAGAGACCCATAATGGACTTCTCCCTCGAGGTCCAAGCGTCCGAGCCTTCACACTCCCCTTGGGATCATGGCATTCGGGCATCAAGGCACCCTCCCAAGGCTCAGGCGCCAATGCAGCCCCTCCGGAACCTATGCATCAGGACCCCGATGGGTCCTTCTCCGGGAACTGTGGCGTCCAGGCCCCATTCCACTTCCCGAAGACCCAGGTGTCTGGGTCCAAACCCCTGCCCCCTCACCTGCGGACGGCCCCTCCCTGGGGGCGGGGCTCCGGGCCCCTCCCTTGGCTGCCGTGGCCACTGCAGCGCTGCCTTCGGATGCTGGGGAGCTGCACCACCCGGTGCGCGCCCAGCGACGGGAGGGAAAACGAGGGAGCGCGCGCGAGCTGCTGGGCCCAGCCTTATTTCCATCCCCTCCTCCCACGCCGAGCTGGAGGGGGCGTCAGTTCGCATGCGCAGTCGCGGCTCGCCGGGGCTGCTGCGGAGATGGAAAGGAAGGAGTGGGTGGCTGCGCCAGGCCAGCGAGTTGGCGAGCAGGCGCAGAACTAACAGGCTGAAGGACCGGAGGAAAGTGTCCTGCGGCTTGCGAGGCCTACGGTGGCTGACTGGGGTCAAGCACGTGCAGGAGTTAACGCGGGGAAACCTAACTCGGAGATCACTGAGACAGCCTTCTCTGTTATGTTCAGCTGCTTTTCGAGAATTCCGCTGGGAGCTTGAGTTCCGGCTCGCGAATCAGTTTCAAGAACCCGCCTCCTATTATCCCCTTCAAGGCATTGGCAAGGAAATGGTAGCCATTTCCTCGAGAGAGGACGGAAGCGAGACTCCGGGCTCAGAGGGAGCTGATGCCCAGTGAAAGTCGCGTTATTTGTACAGCGCCCGGCACTTCTCGCCGTTGGGTGATTCAGGATTCTCAGCCCCTCGAACCGCAATGCTAAGGCCCTGGGGCAGGGAGGGCGGCAGTGTCCACGTTTCCCGGCCCCCGCGTTCCTGAGTGGAGCTCCTGATGCCTAGGCCCAGGGTGGCTTGCTTAGCACCATTACGTGACTGTGCACCTTCCCGCCCCGCACAGGAATGATCGTGAAGTGCCCATAAACTAACCCCGCATGGGTGGGTCTTCAGTTTGATAATCCACAAGATCTGGCAAGCCCTGGCAGTCATGGGAGTTATAAGGAAGGATTATTTGGGCTCATTTCCCCACCCACTCCTCCCAGGTGATTTTTGAAGCTATATACCAGGCCTCCTATTCCATAAAAATATTTTTATTATGCTTGGTTTGTTTGAATCAGTAGTTAAACAAGATCCACACTTTGGATTTGTTTGCTGTGAGTCTTCAGTCTCTTTAACATTTTAAAAGGTTCATTTAAAAGGTTACTGCATGGAAAATAGCTCATCGGGAGGCAGAGTGGAAGACAAGTCAGTGAGGCGGCTGTTACATATTAATTATATTATTAACTATTAAACTAATATAATTTTGTAATAATTATATTATCATTACAGCATCTGATCTTTTATATCAGAAATTGTCCTGAGTGCTTTATAGATGTTCATTCATTTAATCCTGACAGCAATTTTCTAGAGAGGAGGCGCTACTATGATAAAAATGATGCACAGTGGGACTCCCCTGGTCTAGTGGCCTAGTGATTAAAAATCTGCCTGCCAATCCAGAGGGCATGGTGTCCATCCCTGGCCCAGGAAGGCTCACATCTTTCTTCGTTGCGGTGACACAGCTAAGGCCATGTGCCGCAACTAGCAAGCAGGCCTCTTAGAGCCTGTGCACTGGCAACTAGAGAGTAGCCTCCACTGGCTGTAACTACAGAAAGCCCGTGCCTAGGAACGAGGACCTTGTGCACCCGAAGGATGATACAGCACAGCCAAAAATAAAAGTAAATAATTTCCTTTTAAAAAATGAGGCACTGGGACTTCCCTGGTGATCCCGGGGCTTAAACACCATGCTTCCAATGCAGGAGGCTCAGGATCAAACCCTGGTCAGGGAACTAGATCCCACATGCTACAACTAAAAGTCTGCATGCCATAACTGAAGATACTGTATACTGCAACTAAGATCCAGAACAGCCAAAAGGAAAAAAGAGGCACTAAGACTTAATTCAAGCAGAAAGAAGCAGGGCCAGGGTTTGAACCCTTACAGGCTAACCCTAGAATTCCTGTCATTTACGTTCTTGCTTTGCTGCCTCTGTGACTGGGGCAGAGGGCATGATAATGGAAAAGTGATCTGATTGGAGAGGTTAATTCAACAGGGCTTAGTAATGAATCGAGAGGTAGTAGTAAAAGGAGGAAGGAGTCAAGGATGATGAAATAAGGAGAGCCACCTCCCTGGGAGGAAAACACCTAGAAACTGTTCTGAGCCAGGTGATCTGCCAAACTTTTTGCAAGCATGCACTTTTTCTAAATGGAAATATAGTTGCTGACAGTAGCATATAAATCACAAGTGTATAGTCTAGTGGTTCAGTTTATTGAATACAAAGGTTATGTTCCATTGATAGTTATTATGAAATATTGGCTATATTCCCCATTTGCATTGTATAGCCTTGTAGCCTATTTTACACCTAATAGTTTATACCTCTTAATCCTCAACCCATGTAATGTCCCTCCCCACTGGTAACCACTAGTTTGTACTTATCTGTGAGTCTGCTGCTGCTGCTTTTTTTTTTTTTCTGTTACATTCAGTAGCTTGTTGTATTTTTTAGATTCCACATATAATGATATCATTGCAGTATTTGCCTTTTTCTGTCTGATTTATTTCACTTGGCAGAACGCCCTTCAAGTCAATCCATGTTGCTGCAAACAGCAAAATTTTGTTCTTTTTTATGGCTGAATAGTATTCCATTGTATATATGCATCACATCTTCCTTAGCCATTCCTCTGTGGCTGTTCACTTAGGTGGCTTCCACATCTTGGCAATTGTAAATAATGCTGCTGTGAACACTGAGATGCTTGTTATCTTTTCTTAGATCTTCACAGTGAGGGAGGAACTATTTTCAGCCACAATTTACAGATGAGAAAACGGAAGCCCAGAAGAGGTTAAGTTTTGAGCCTGAGGTCACACAGTTGGGAACAGTGATGGTAGTTTCTAACTCTTAGGATGCCTCACAGCTAACTCTACAAAACCCCCAGAGGGTGTGCATGCCTTCAAGGGACAGGTAACTTTCTAGAGATCCTGCCAGAACAGTTAGGAATGGACCCTAGGGCTGAGGAGGTTTTATTTGGGAGATCCTCACAGTCAAGTGCCTGAGGGTCCCTGCTTTCCTGGCCTCTCTCTCCCCTGAGCTCCTGGCCATCCCTGTACCTCTCCTTGTTTTAGGCCTGATGTCTGCTCCTCTTTCCCCACCAGCCAGACTGAGGACTCACCTCTGCATCTCCAACTTCGTCCAGCTTGAGCCAAACATTCAGGACACCTCAGGGTGAGGATAACTGAACCAAGTTCTCTCCTTGAGTCTGAGCCTGTCTCTCCGCCTGTTTTTCCCTCCTCTGGATGTTTCCCTGTTCTGACAGGCTCTCCTTCCTGTACGTTTCTCCCCGCTTTAATGTTCCCTGCTCCCCACATCTCTTCCCATCTCACAGTCTTCTAGCATCTCCAAGTATATTTTGTTTTGTTTTATTTTGGCTGTGCCATGTTGCATTCATGATCTCATTCCCTGAGAGAAAGTGAAAGTTGCTCGGTTGTATCTGACTCTTTGCAACCTCATGGACTATACAGTCCATGGAATTCTCCAGGCCAGAATACTGGAGTGGGTAGCCTTTTCCTTCTCCAGGGGATCTTCCCAACTCAGGAATCAAACCCAGGCCTTCTGCATTGCAGGTGGATTCTTTAACAGCTGGGGCACAAGGGAAGCTCAAGAATACTGCAGTGGGTAGCCTTTTCCTACTCCAGGGTATCTTCCCAACCCAGGAATTAAATCCAGGTCTTCCACATTGCAGGTGGATTCTTTAACAGCTGAGGCACAAGAGAAGCCCAAGAATACTGGAGTGGGTAGCCTATCCCTTCTCCAGGGGATCTTCCCAACCCAGGAATCGAACTGGGGTCTCCTGCATTGCAGGCAGATTCTTTACCAGCTGAGCCTGACCAGGGATCAAACCTGTGCCCCATGGCGTGGAAGCACCAAGTCTTAACCCCAGGACAGCCAGTAAAGTCCCTCCAGGTATATCTTTGTGACCAAATTCCTTTTGACCCACACCCCATTTCAACTCTATGTCTCTCCATGTATCTCTGAAACTCCAGATCTCTCTGTCTCTCTCTCAATATCGCTGAATCTCTGCATCTTCCTTGTCTCTGAGTCTCTCCTCTCATAAAGTCCATCAGAAACACACTAGGAGTCTGGCAAAGTTGGCTAAGGGGAGAGGACCAAAGACGGAGCACTGGCTGTCTTCCCAAACACAGGGAGAATTACAGTCATCCCTCAGCATCCACAGGCTTCAGCAAAGAACTCGCCTGCAATCCTGGAGACACAGAAGATGCTGGTTCGATCCCTGGGTCGAGAAGTTCCCCTGGAGGAGGGCATGGCAGCCCAGTCCAGTATTCTTGCCTGAAGAATTCCATTGATAGAGGAACCTGATGGGCTACAGACCACGGGCTCATGAAGCATAGGACAGGAGTGAAACTACTGAGCATGAACATGAGTTCAGTATCCACGGGATGGCGTGGGAGTGGTTAGTTCCAGGACACCTCTTGGCTACAGAATGGGGAATGCTAATGTATCTCATATAAAATGATGTGATACTGTTGACCTCTGAATCTGTAACCAAGTGACTTAGACCCTGTAGGTGAGGATGGGGTACCCTATTCTCGCTATTTGTATGATTCCAAAGAGTAAACTTTCAGGCTGCCCATGACTAGATGTGTTTCAACTCTAGGTCCTTGGTGTAAATTAACAAAAGCCATTTTTAGAGGTTCACATTCCAAAAGAAGCCAAATGCTTCCAAACCCGATTTTGCAAGGCATCATGGAGAATTATTTATTTATTTGGGACTTTCCAGAAGGCACTAATGGTAAAGAACCTGCCTGCCAATGCAGGAGACTAAGAGATGAGGATTTGACCCCTGAGTGGGGAAGATCCCCTGGAGAAGGAAATGGCAACCCACTCCAGTATTCTTGCCTGGAGAATCCCATGGACAGAGGAGCCAGTCCACAGGGTTGCAAAGAGTCAGACATGACTGAAGAAACTTAGCAAGCATTTATTATTCAAGTGAGGATGGGGTACCCTATTCTCGCTATTTGTATGATTCCAAAGAGTAAACTTTCAGGCTGCCCATGACTAGATGTGTTTCAACTCTAGGTCCTTGGTGTAAATTAACAAAAGCCATTTTTAGAGGTTCACATTCCAAAAGAAGCCAAATGCTTCCAAACCCGATTTTGCAAGGCATCATGGAGAATTATTTATTTATTTGGGACTTTCCAGAAGGCACTAATGGTAAAGAACCTGCCTGCCAATGCAGGAGACTAAGAGATGAGGATTTGACCCCTGAGTGGGGAAGATCCCCTGGAGAAGGAAATGGCAACCCACTCCAGTATTCTTGCCTGGAGAATCCCATGGACAGAGGAGCCAGTCCACAGGGTTGCAAAGAGTCAGACATGACTGAAGAAACTTAGCAAGCATTTATTATTCATTTAGCTGCACCTAATGGCTTGTGGGATCTTAGACCTGTCAATAGTGAAAGTGCCAAGTCTTAACCACTGAACAGCCAGGGAATTCTGGAAACTTATTGTAAAATGATTTTTTCCTGGGAAGAGATAAACATTCCTGATAAAATACTTAAGCGAATTTAAAGTAAACTTTAATTGGATAATATGTTGTTCTGGAACCAGGCACCCATCCAACAGCCCCTCGAGACACTAATGACATTGCACCAAACTTTTTTTTTTTTTTTTTTAAAAATGAGTGTCCTACCGCCTGGTTTTCCTATAAAATGGCCCCAGAGCTATGAGTGTATTGGGGTCTCTTATTGGATTTCTACTTCTCCAGAGAAAGAAGTCTGTGCTTCTCCCAATATACTTCCCTTGACCTTTGAGTATCTTCCTGTGTTTTGTTTTTCTGATTTTTTAAAAAAAATTATTTTTTTTTTTATATTGGAGTATAGTTGATTTACACCTGTTAGTTTCAGGTGTACAGCAAAGTGATTCATTTATACGTATACACACATCCATTCTTTGCAGATTCTTCTCTTAGATAGGTTATTGCAGAATGCTGAGTAGAGTTCCCTGTGCTACACAGTAGGACCTTGTTTATCTCTTTTATATGTAGCAGTGGGTGTGTTAACCCCTAATTTATCCCTCCCCTCAACCTGTCCCCTTTGGTAAGCATACATTTGTTTTCAAAGTCTGTGACTCTGTTTGGTAAATAAGTTCATTTGTATCACTTTTTAAGATGCCACATATAAGTGATAGGTGAAGTCACTCAGTCGTGTCTGACTCTTTGCATGGTATTCTCCTACTGGAGTGGATTGCCATTTCCTTCTCCAGGGGATCTTCCTGACCTAGGGATCGAACCCGGGCCTCCCACATTGGAGGCAGACGCTTTAACCTCTGAGCCACCAGGGAACCCATGCTATTCATCTTTCTCTCTGACTTACTTCACGTAGTACGGTGATCTCTAGGTCTATTCATGGTGCATTATTTCATTTTTAATGGTTGAGTAACATTCCCTTTTATTTATGTACCACACTTTCTTTATCCATTCCCCCAGCTGATGGACATTTAGATTTCTTCCTGTTTTGGCTGTTGTACATAGTGGTGCTGCAATGTATAGTGGAGTGCACACATCTTTTCAAATTGTGCTTTTCTCTGGATATATGCTCCTGGACGGGGAATGCTGGATCATATGGTAGTTCTATTTTTATTTTTATTTTTTTGAAGTGAAGAAGTGAAGTGAAGTCCCTCAGTCGTGTCCCATTCTTTGTGACCCCATGGACTGTACCGTAACAGGCTCCTCTGTCCACGGGATTTTCCAGGCAAGAGTACTGGAGTGCGTTGCCATTTCCTTCTCCAGGGGATCTTCCCCACCCAGGGATCGAATCCAGGTCTTCCACATTGTAGGCAGACGCTTTTTTTTCTTTTAAGGAACCTTTATACTGTTCTCACGGAGAAGGCAATGGCACCCAATCCAGTACTTTTGCCTAGAAGATCCCATGGAAGGAGGAGCCTGGTAGGCTGCAGTCCATGGAGTCGGACACGACTGAGCAACTTCACTTTCACTTTTCACCTTCATGCATTGGAGAAGGAAATGGTAACCCACTCCAGTGTTCTTGCCTGGAGAACCCGGGGACGGGGGAGCCTGGTGGGCTGCCGTCGATGGGGTCGCACAGAGTCGGACACCACTGAAGCGACTTAGCAGCATACTATTTCCACATGGTTGGAACTCTTCCAACAGTGTAGGAGGGTTCCCTTTTCTCCCCACCTTCTCTATCATTTATTGTTCATAGACTTTTTGATGATGGCCATTCAGGCTAGTGTGAGGTGACTGTTCTTTGTTTCTCTGGGTCTTGCTGCCTCCTCTCTTCCATCTTTCCAAACTCGCCGGCCTCGCTGTGCTCAGCCCCGCCCTCGTCCGGGCAGTCGCGGCTCCTTTAAGGCGGGCCCCGCCCCCGCCCTGCCCCTCCGGGGTCAGCCAGCGGAGCACCCGGCTTCCGCGGGCATTCGTCCTCCGCTCCGTCCGTACTCTGCCTCCGGCACGATGGCGGGCTCTGCACTGAAGGTCGCCGGCCGGCGGCTCAGTCAACACACAGGGTCTGGAGCCCCCGTTCTCCTACGGCAGGTTCGCTGTGGCTGGACCCGGGAGCGAGATTACTGACTGGGTCCTGAGCGGGTGCAAGGGCGGAACTCCTGGGTCCTTTAAACCCGGAGAGATACCCGGGCCCCAATCCCAGATCTTTGAGGAAGTGGTGTGGGGCTAGACTCTTGCGTCCTTTAAAGGTGGTGGTGGGGGCGAGGGGTGGTTCTGGAATCCCCCCGGCTTGGGACCCGCATCCTGCTTCTATTTCAGAATGGGTGATGGGACCCAAATTTGGGGACGGATGGATGTTGGAATTCTTTGGTTTAGACAATAAAACGGGTCTGGAGCTTCTGGGTTGGGATCTTAGGCAGACACTCGAGTTGAGGCCTGGACTCCTGGGTCTGCAATGAGTGGAAGTCCGATTCTGCGCTCTCAGCTGTACCCGCCCCGCTTCCCAGATGTTTGAGTCCAAGAGCTGCACCTATACTTATCTTCTGGGGGACCGAGATCCCGAGAGGCGGTTCTGATCGACCCGGTTCTGGAGACAGCGCAACGAGATGCCCAGTTGGTCAAGGAGCTGGGGCTGCGGCTGCTGTATGCGGGTCAGTGCGGAGCTCCTAGGGTCTGAGGGCGCGGGGCCGCAGCTTGGAGCGGGAAGCCGGAGACCTGGACTCCTGGGTCTCAGGGCGGGCGGGGGCGGGGGCTGAGGGCTGGAATCCCGGGTCCTCTCTGTGCCCTCCTGGACCTGGCCCTCTTCTCTCTCCCAGTGAATACCCACTGCCATGCGGACCACATTACCGGCTCCGGGCTCCTCCGGTCCCTACTTCCCGGCTGCCAGTCTGTCATCTCCCGCCTTAGCGGGGCCCAGGCGGACTGGCACATTGAGGATGGAGACTCCATCCGGTTCGGGCGCTTCGTGAGTTGGATGCTGGGTCTAAGAGGGTGGTGGCCTGAACTTCTTGTGCTAAAGGGGAGAGGGCATGGAGGCCTGGGCTTCTGAGATCTGGGGTAGGAGGGGCGGCCAGGCCTGAGTTCCTGATCTGTCTCTGGGAGGAGTTTCTGTCTCTGGGAGGAGGGCACCATAAACCCAGGTGGAAAAGTGGGCCAAGAGCCTCTGGCAGGTGTGTCTCTGACCGAACCCCTTAAATCAACAACACTTTAAACAGTTTTCTGTAACCCTGTGGCAACTCCTTTGGCCTTGGAGTCTCACAGTATTTGACTGGGAACTGGAATTCCAAGGTCACCGTTGCAGGCGAGACTCAGCCCAGGCTTCCTAGAATCATTGATGTTAGAAGGTGCACCCAGTAGCCCCAGAGCAAGGACTAACTAGGTGAGGCAAGAGAGGTGCCTCGGGCGCAACACTTAAGGAAGTGCTCATTCTCAGTCTGTGAAACGACAGGGCTTGCACCTTCGAGTGGGTGCCTCCTTAAATATTGTGCCCCTTTAGGAGCCTGCTTGCCTCACCCTAACTCCTGCCCCGCTATTGCCTCACACAGCAATGGTCTGAAGATTCCTACCTCCTTTTTTTGCACCAGCAATATCAGCAGGGTTCCAGCCAGAATTTTAACCCAGGGCAACATGATGGGTGAGGAGGGTGCTAGTTGCCCTCAGGAGGAAGGGGAAACAGCTGGCAGAACTCATTTCTAATCAGAGTTGCGAAAGACTGAAGAGAGTTTGGCTGGCTTTGTAGACAGAATGTTAGATGCCAGGGTGAGGACTTTGCCTCCAAGTTTTGCTAAACGACGTCAGTTTATCTGAGTCCAGCTTTTGTGGAAATGAAGTCTGTGTGTGGAACTGGAAGGTTTATTATTACTTTTTAAATTTAATTTTTATTTTATATTGGCGTTTAGTTGATTTACAATGTTGTGTTAGTTTCAGGTGTACAGCAAAGTGACTCAGTGACCCATTCTTTTCCAGATTCTTTTCCCATATCGAGTTATGACAAAACAGTGAGTAGGGTTCCCTGTGCTATTCAGCAGGTCTTTGTTGGTTATCTATTTTCTGTGTAGTAGTGTGTATATGTTAATCCCAGACTCCTAATTTGGGATCAGAGGGTTTGGCTCCACTGGTCACAGCTTCTTTATTTCAAGTCTTTTCCTGGAAGGAAGTAAAAAGAAAATGCATTGGACGTTTATGTATTTAATAGGCAGGTTCTAACAAGCATTAGAAATGTTAGAAACAGTTGAGTAATGTGTCAAGGTGAGCCCTTTGTTATATTGGATGAGTGATATTTTCAGTTAATCAGTGTGGAAGGCTTTGGTTGTGTGGAGCAGCTTGCAAGATCTTAGTTCCCTGATCAGGGATTAAACTGGGGCCACAGCACAGAGCTTGCCTTGTGGCTCAGCTGGTAAAGAATCTACCAGCAATGTGGGAGACCTGGGTTCCATCCCTGGGTTGGGAAGATTCCCTGGAGAAGGGAAAGGCTACCCACCCGCTCCAGTACTCTGATCTGGAGAATTCCATGGACTGTATAGTCCCATGGGATCACAGAGAATCGGACATGACTGAGTCACTTTCACTTTTCACAGCAGTGGAAGCATGGAGCCCAGACCGCTGGCCCACCAGGGAACTCTCAGTGCTCGGTTTTTTTAAACAGCTTTATTGATATAGTTCACATACCATCCAGTTCACCCATGTAAAATACATGTTCAGTGACTTAGTATATTCGGAGTTGCACATCCTTCACCACAATTCATTTTAGAATATTTTCCTCACTCCAGAAAGAAGATTCTACACCCCTTAGCTGTCACCCCAGGGTGCCCTTCTTTCACTCCCACGGCTGTAGGCAACCACTAATCTGCTTTCAGTCTCTATAGATTTGCTTATTCTGGATATTCCATAGAAATGGTATCATCTAATATGTGGTCTTTGTGACTGTAACACTTACTATAATTTGTCAGGGTTCATCCATGTTGTAATATGTATCCAGTGTTTCATTTCTTTTTATTACTGAATAATATTCCATTGTATGGATATATCACATTTTATTTATTCATCAGTCGATGGGCAGTTAAATTGATTCCACTTGGAGGGTATTATGAATAATGCTGCTATGAATTTTCACGTATAAGTTTTGTGTAGGAATGTGCTTTCATCTCTCTTGGGTGTATACATGGGATGGAATTGCTGGGTCATATGTTAACTTTGTTTAACAGTTTGAGAAATTGTTATCAGAAACTGTTACCCAGGGCTTCCCTGGTGGTCCACTGGCTAAGGCTCTGCATTACCGATGCGAGGGCACAGGTTCGATCCCTAGTCAGGGACCTAAATCCCACATGCCATAACTAAGAGTTCACATGCCTCAACCAAGATCCAGTGCAGCCAAATAAATAAATTAAAAAAAAAACAGCTGTTACCCAACGTGTCTACACAATTTTATTTTTTTCAAATTGATCTTTTTTTAAAAGAAAATGTGTGTGTGTGTTAGTCACTCAGTCGTGTCCAACTCTTGGCGACCACATGGACTGAGGAGCCCACCTGGCTCCTCAGTCCATGGAATTCTTTTTCGGGCAAGAATACTGGAGTGGGTTGCCGTTCCCTTCTCCAGGGGATCTTTCCAACCCACAGCCTGAACCTGGGTTGCCTGTGTTTCAGGCAGGTTCTTTGCCATCTGGGCCCCAGGGAGGCCCTTAAATAAACATTTTAAAAAATGTTTATGTATTTGGCTGTGTTGGGTCTTAGTTGAGGCCTGTGGGATCTTTCATTACGGCCACAGGCTTCTCTCTAGGTGTGGCGCGTGTGCTCCGGAGCTCACAGGCTCACTAGTGGTGGCGCACAGCATAGCTGCCTGGAGGCATGTGGGAGCTTAGTTCCCTGATCAGGGATCAAATCCACATGCTCTGCATCAGCAGGCAGATTCTTAACCACTGGACCACCAGGGAAGTCCTGGCTGTACCATCTTATGTTCCCATCACCTGTGTGAAGGTTGCAGTTCCTCCATATCCTTGCAAACACTTTTTATTATCTGTCTTTATGATTATTCAGCAATTTTGTTTGTTTTTCATCTGAGTTCTTTATAAACCTTTGGAGATGGGCACTTTTCTTCCCCCCTCACTTCCCTCCCATCCACTTTAAAACGTTTAATTGTAACATGCGTATTATAATAACAAGGGCTCATATTATACACATGCAGCCTGGTAATTTTTTACATATGTCTATACTGGAGTATCCGCCACCCAGATCCAAATCATGCCCACTGGCCCAAAAGTCTTCCATGTCCCCCTTCCTGGCCATTGACAGTCACACGAAGGGATCGTCTACCTTATTTAATCAGACTGGTTCTGTCTGTTCTGGACTTGATAAACAGGGATCCGTGTGTACTCTTTGTGTCTGCTTCCTTCACTCTGCATATGCTTCTGTATAATTGTAGTTCTTTCCTTTTGTGTTGTATAGCAGTAGCTGGCACACTCTTTCTGCCCAAGACTAGACAGTGAATCTTTTTGCTTTTGCAGGCCACATGATCCCTGTTGTAACTACTTAATTCTCCTGCTGCTGTGAAAACAGTCATAGACAGTTCAGGAAAGAATAAGCACGGCTGGGCTCTACTAAAACCTATTTATGGCCCCTGAAAATTTGATTTCAATAATTTCCAAGTGTCATGAAATGCCATTCTTATTTTTATTTTTTTCCAACCATCAAAAAGAAAAACCATTCTTAGTTTTCAGGGCATATAAAAGCAAGTGGCAGGCCAAATGTGGCGCATAGTTTGCCAGGCCCTGCTGTAGAGTATTTTATCATGTGAATTGATGACAGTTTATATCTATTACCCTTTGGATGGTTGATTTCAGTTTTGGCCTATTATGTATAACACAGCTTTGAAGATTCTTGAACATCACCCTCAATGGTAATAGTGGGCATTACCGTCAATTCCAGGGAGTGGACTTGCTGGGTTTTAGAACTGACACATATTTAACTTTAGTAGAAACCACCAGTTTTTTGAACTGGCTGTAGATTTTGTATTCACAGTGGACCACATTTGGATGGTTTCACTGTAGAATGGACTTTCTGTTTTATTAAGCAATGATTGAGATTTAAACTTTCCAGCAGCTCCCATGAGGGGTGGCAGATTCCAAAAGTTAGTCTTTCCTGTTACATATATTCATGTAGCTTCACTGATAGCTCAGTTGGTAAAGAATCCACCTGCAATGCAGGAGACCCCGGTCCAATTCCTGGGTCAGGAAGATCTGCTGGAGAAGGGGTAGGCTACCCACTCCAGTAATCTTGAGCTTCCCTGGTGGCTCAGCTGGTAAAGAATCCACCTGCAATGTGGGAGACCTGGGTTCGATCCCTGAGTTGGGAAGATTCCCTGGAGAAGGGAAAGACGACCCACTCCAGGGTTCTGGCTTGGAGAAACCCATGGGGTTGCAAAGAGTCGGACATGACTGAGCGACTTTCACATACTGATGCAGAGAGGGTGCTGCTCAAGATACTAATTCCTGGGTCCCACTTAAGAGATTCTGATTTAATTGTTAGAAGCAGATACCAGAAATCAGTATACTTTAAAACCTCACAGGTGATTCTCATTTGGCCCACCTGAGGATTTCAGTGGTTCTTCCTATTTGGAGTCAAATATCGTAGAACAAGTCTGTGTTCGGTTCTGTGCTTAGTCGCTCAGTCGTGTCCGGCTCTGTGATCTCATGGGCTATAGCCCGCCAGGCTCCTCTGTCCATGGGATTCTCCAGGTAAGAATACTTCAGTGGGTTGCCGTGCCCTCCTCCAGGGGAACTTCCCAACCCAGAGATCAAACCCAGGTCTCTCACATTGCAGGTGGATTCTTTACCTTCTGAGCCATCAGGGAAGCCCAAGAATACTGGAGTGGGTATTCTCCAGGGGATCTTCCCAACCCACGAATCAAACTGGAGTCTTCTGCATTGCAGATGGATTCTATACCAGCTGAGCTACCAGGAAGCCCCAGAACAAGTCTAAACCCCCCACCAACATTTTTATGAAAAACTTGCAGCATACATAAAAGTTGAAAAAACATTTGCAGCATATACCTGTATATATCCATCACTTAATCTTGTTTTTTTAAATTGAAGTGTACTTGGTTTACAGTATCTTGTTAGTTTCATGTGTACAACACAGCGTCCATCTTATTTTTTGATACATTTTTAAGTACCTGGTCCCCTAAGCAGAACAAATTAATTTTTTTCGCAAAAGAAAGTTTAGCTGATGAAACTTCAGAGTATTTAACTACAATGGAAAATGACGCTTCAGATCTTCAAGTTTAGCGGGTATAGAAACAGCAGTTAGTTATACCATGTCCAGTGCTTTTTAAATAATAGAGCAGAGAAATGAACCTGGGAACCAAGTGGGAAAAGGCTAGAGTTTACTTGCCACCAGGGGGCAGTGCGGGCCATGGGAACTGCCAGGCGAAGGAGCCTCGTGCTTGCGTGCGGCTCTTGTGTTGATTTCGCTGATGGTTTTGTAAGGCACTGCATCTGCAGGGCTTCCCAGGTGTGATCCTGCCTGACTTCAGAGGCTAGATCATAACAGGCAGTTGGTGGCGCAATGGTAAAGAACCTGCCTGCCAGTGCAAGAGGCATAAGAGATGTAGATTGGATTCCTGGGTGGAGAAGATCCCCTGGAGAAGGGCATGGCAACCCACTCCAGTTTTCTTGCCTGGAGAATTCCATGGACAGAGGAGCGTGTCGGCTGCAGTCCATAGTGTCGCAGAGTCAGGCATGACTGAAGCCAACTTAGCAGGCACATTTCTGCAGGAAATAGGCGAAAGGGCAGCTGTGGAGCTGTATTACGCCCTTGATGCATCATAAGTGGGAAGAATAAATTTTTGAAAAGAATATGGGGTTAGGCAGGTCCCACAGAATCCCTGCAGAGGATTACTCAGGTTTCAGGAACAGGCGAGGCTGGGCTAGGTCACCATGTTAGCTGCTCCCACCCACAACTTTTTAGTTTTCCAAAACTGTAGTAAATCAAAAGAACAGTACAGTTAATAGTCTCATATCTTTTCTTTGATGTTTACCAGTTGCTGACATTTTTACTACATTTGCTTTATTTCTCTCTCTTGTGTATATATTAATTCTTCTTTCCTCCTTTTGTAGTCAAAAACGAAGTTGCAGACTTTCTCCCCCCTAAAGACTTCTAAGATTGTTTTCCTGTATCAGCGGTTCTCAAACTCAAACGTTTTGATCTGAGGATTCCTTAACCCTCTTAAAAGTTATAAAGGGCCTCCCTGGTGGCTCAGATAGTAAAAACTCTGCCTGCATTGTGGGAGATGGGGGTTTGATCCCTAGGTTGGGAAGACCCCCTGGAGAAGGGAATGGCTACCCACTCCAGTGTTCTTGCCTGGGAAATCTCGTGGACAGAGGAAACTGGTGGGCTACAGTTCATGAGGTTTATGGAGGACCCTAGAAAGCTCTTGTTTACCTGGATTCCGTCTGTTAATGTTTACTGTATTGGTTATATGTCAATCATATCTGTTTTAAAAAGAAAACATAAGTATTCTGATATGCAAAAAACATTTACTGTATCAGAAGTTGAAACTGAGACTTTTTTTAAAGCACAGGAATACACAAGCAACCAGCTATCAGAGTGATGCCATTATCATAGGTTATGCAGCTTCTGGAAAACTCCACTGAATTCTGATGGGAGTGAAAAAGGACAGAAGGTCTCTTCACACCATTATGAAAATAGTTTAGTAGTTTTGATTTTGCAGACCCTGAGGGTTCCCTCTATGACACCACCTTGAGAACCATTCTTTGTAAAAAAAATCTCTGTCATGTCTAACAACATAGACATGTTCTTAAATTCTTAAATAGTTCTGAAATCTAGCCCTTGTTCAAATTTCCCCAGTTTCTCAGGAATCATTTTTATCAGTTCAATTCAGTCGCTCAGTCATGTCTGGTTTGCGACCCCCTGAACTGCAGCACACCAGGCCTCCCTGTCCATCACCAACTCCTGGAGTCCACCCAAACCCACGTCCATTCAGTTGGTGATGCCATCCAACCATCTCATCCTCTGTCATCCCCTTCTCCTCCTGCCCTCAATCTTTCCTAGCATCAAGGTCTTTTTAAGTCAGTCAGCACTTTGCATGAGATGGCCAAGTATTAGAGTTTCAGCTTCAACATCAGTCCTTCCAATGAACACCCAGGACTGATGTCCTTTAGGATGGACTGGTTGGATCTCCTTGCAGTCCAAGGGACTCTCAAGAGTCTTCTCCAACACCACAGTTCAAAAGCATAATTTTTATAGCTATTTTTTTTATTAAAAAGGACCCAATCAAAGTTCATACATGGAATTTGGCTGGTATGTGTATTTAGTCTCTTTTAGTCTAGAACTCAATGTGCATAAGTTTGAGCAAACTCTATGAAATAGTGAAGGACAGAGAAGCCTGGTGTGCTGCAGTCCATGGGGTCTCAAACAGTTGGACACGACTAAGTGACTGAACAAGTCTAGAACAGTTTAATACCCTTTCTGCCCCATGACATTGACTTTAAAAATAAGTTGATTAATTAGTTTGGGCTGCAGTGGGTCTTCCTTGCTGGGCGTGAACTTTCTCTAGTTGCAGTGAGCAGGGGCTACTGTCTAGTTGCGAAACTTGGGCTTTAGAGTGTGGGTTTAGTAATTGTGGTTCACAGGCTTAATTGGCCCTCGGTATGTGGAATCTTCCCAGAGCAGGAATCAAACCTGTATTCCCTGCATTGACAGGTGACTTCTTAACCACTGGACCCCCAGGGGAACCCTGGACACTGACTTCTGAAGCTCCCAGCCTGTTGTCTTGCAGAATAGCCCACTTTCTGGGTGTGTCTGGTGGTTGCTTCCTGATGTCATTTAACTTGTTCCTCAACAACTTCTCTTTGCTATTAACTGAAGTAAAATGCAGATTATTTCTGTATTGGATGATGTGAAGTGAAGTGAAAGTCGCTGTTGGGCTGGACTCTTTGCGACCCCATGGACTATACATTTCAGGGAATTCTCCAGGCCGGAATACTGAAGTGGGTAGCCTTCCCCTTCTCCAGGGTGTCTTCCGAACCCAGGGATCAAACCCAGGTCTCCCACATTGCAGGTGGATTCTTTACCAGCTGAGACACCAGGGAAGTCTTACTGGATGATAATAATAATGAATAACTTAATAATAGTTAATAAAGAGAGTGTTTGTTTCTCACTTGGCATTGTGCTAAACTCTGGAAGTACATTTTCTCAGTGTGTAGCTCACAAGACTTTGGGAATCATATATTCCACTTCCTGGAAGCAAGTGTTGGGGGAGAAGGCAATGGCACCCCACTTCAGTACTCTTGCCTGGAAAATCCCATGGACGGAGGAGGCTGATGGGCTGCAGTCCATGGGGTCGTTGGGAATCGGACACGACTGAGTGACTTCACTTTCACTTTTCACTTTCATGCACTGGAGAAGGAAATGGCAACCCACTCCAATGTTCTTGCCTGGAGAATCCCAGGGACGGGGAAGCCTGATGAGCTGCCGTCTATGGGGTCACACAGAGCTGGACACCACTGAAGGGACTTAGCAGCAGCAGCAGCTCTGTTTGTGGAGAACACTCACTGCGTAATCAACTTGATTATTCGTGCTTCAGGCTGTAGTCTGTCTACTGTCAGGCCGCCTTCTCTTCTGAAAAGTTGACTTGTTTTTGGCTGTGCTGGGTCTTCGTTGCCGCATGGGCCGTCCTCTAGTTTCAGTGCTCGGCTTCCCATAGCAGTGGCTTCTCTTGTTTGCAGAGCAGGGGCTCTGGATGCGAGGGTTTCAGCGGTCGCTGCACGTGGGCTCAGTGGTTGCGACTCCCAGGCTCTGAGCGACTCATAGGCTCAGTAGCTGTGGCACAAGGGCTCCATGTGGGATCCTCCTGGATGAGGAATCGAACTCATGTCTCCTGCCGATGCAGGAGGACACCAGGGAAGCCCTCTCAGTCTTTTTTTAAAATTAGAAGCTACAAATATACATTTTTGAGAAATCCTCCGAAAGATAAGGGTCAACAGCAAATTCAGACTTTTAATAACTACTGAGCAGTCCAGACGAAGCATTACTATGGCTGAACCTGGTTCTTGCCCCTCCACTGTGTCTTCTCTGACAGATAAATCTCATTAAACCTTCCTAACCACATAGTAGGCATTCCCTGATGGCTCAGGGGTAAAGAAGCCACCTGCAATGCAGGAGATGCAATTTAGATCCCTGAGTCAGGAAGATCCTCTTGGAGAAGGAAATGGCAACCCACTTCAGTATTCTTGTCTGGGAAATCCCATGGACAGAGGAGCCTGGTAGGGGCTACAGTCCATGGGGTCGCAAAGAGACAGACACAACTTTGTGACTAAACAACAACATCCCTGTAGTGAGATCAGAAGTATTTTCCCATTTTACAGAGAAGGGAGTGCAGAGAGGAAAAATGACTTGCCCGAAAGTTATACTGAGAAAGTTGGCTGAGCCAGGATACTAAGAAAGTTGGCTGAGCCAGGATTTGAACCCAGGGGGCTTGGTGGTTCCACTAGATCAGTATTTTAGAATTTTAAAACATTATTATTATTTATAATACAGAAATTATTGTATGTCAGGCATTTTTATTTTTTGGCTGTGCCATTGGATTGTAGGATCTTAGTTCCCTGACCAGGGATCAAACCCCAGCCCTTGGCAGTGAGGGTGCGGAGTCCTAACCGTGGGACTGTCAGGGGATGTCCTGAGCATTTTTAAAATGCTTTACATACGTGAAATAATGTAATCTTTATAAAAGCCCTGTGAAGTGGGGACAATTATCCGCATTTTACAAATGAGCAGAGGAGCCCAGAGAGGTGAAATAGCTTGCCCAAGGTCACACAGCGAGTAATAGCAGAGCCAGATTCACAGCCCATGTCATATGGCTCCAGGGACTGCTCTTAACCACTAATCCATGCGCTTTCACTGAGAGAGAAATATTTCACCTCTGGGGTCAGCACTGGAACCTCAGCTTCATGAAATACCACTTAACCTTCCTCTGCACCAGGCCCTCCGAGATTTCCCACTTTATCCTCTCCCTCTCTGCTTCACTCTTCATGTCTGCCCCACTTTTGTGTTTTGGCTCATGGTTGTGTCTGTGAGATTCATCCATATCATCATATGTTTGTTCATTCTCATCCTGTGCCTCAGTTTCCTCATCTGTAGAGTGGGGACAGGAATGATACTTACTGAGTAAGGATGTGTGAGGTCTGAATGTTCAGTCAAGTCCTTAGAAGAGAACCTTGACAAAGGAAAAGAGTCAATCAGGCTCATAAAAAAAATAGGCAGACCAGACTGACGGGAGAAGAAGGAATTGCAGGGACAAAAAAGGGTGGTGAAGCCTGGTGTTTTCTGGAAATGACTCTGGGATTGAAAGTAACTGGCGAAAGCAGGACGTCATAGGACACGGGGCTGGAAACATGAGCAGGCACCAGAACAGGGCTGAAGGGTGGAACTGTCCTCGGGCCACTGGGAGCCTGGGAAAGGTTTTTTGTTTTTTAATTGTTGGCTTAAAAACAATTATTTTTTTTAAGTGGAGGATAATTGCTTTACAATATGGTATTCGTTTCTGCCATATATCAACATGAATCAGCCATAGGAATATATGTGTCCCCTCCCTCTTGAACCCCCTCCCCCAGGAAGGATTTTGAGCAGAGAGGGACAGAATGGGATCCGGGTGGCAGAAAAGCTCCCTCAGGTCATGTAGGAGGTAGACTGGAGGCTGGTAGGCCAGGGAGGAGGCTGGTGGTTGGCCCAAGCAGGTGAGGCCTGGGATGGACAGGATTATGGGGGTTGATAGAGATGGTAGATTCTAGATATTCCAGAGAAGGGAAAGATAAATAGGGAGGCTGACCATTAGCAAAGCCACCTGTGACACGGACTTAGTCATTAAGGGTCTAGGAGATTTTGATTCCTGTAGCAAGCAGGATTGTGTTCAATTTTATTACAATTTTGTTTACTTTATTCACATCACATAATTAATATGCCATATACTGTTGACCCTCGAACAACTCAGGGAGTTAGGGCCACTGACCCTCCCCACATTAAAAAATCAGGGTGTATCTTGATACAGTCGGTCCTTCTATCTGTGTTTTCTCCACATCCATGGATTCACTAAGCCAGACTGGGTAGTACCGTAGTATTTACTACTGAAAAAAAATCCTCCTGTATATGGACTTGTACAGTTCAAATCTGAGTTGTTCAAGGGTCAACCGTACACGCTCTAACTGTTGTTTAGTCACTCTGATTTTTTGCAACCCTGTGGACCCAGCCAGGCTCCTCTGTCCATGGGGTTTCCCAGGCAAGAATACTGGAGTGGGTTGCCATTTCCTTCTCCAGGGAATCTTCCCGACCCAGGGACTGAACCCAGGTCTCCTGCATTGCAGGCAGATTCTTTACAGCTGAGCCACCAGGGAAGCCCCTATATACTCTAATTACTGGTTGTTTACAACTGACGCCATTCTGATTGGCCAATACCCATGGTATTTGTTGTTGTTCAGTTGCCAAGTCATGTCCAGCTCTTTGTGGCCCCATGGATTGCAGCACGCCAGGCTTCCCCGTCTCTCACCATCTCCCAGAGTTTACTCAAGTCCGTGTCCATTGAATCAGTGATACCATTGAGCTATCTCATCCTCTGTCACCCTCACCTCCTTCTGCCTTCAACCTTTCCCAGCATCAGGGTCTTTTCTAATGAGTCGGCTGTTTGCATCAGGTGGACAAAGTATTGAAGCTTCAGCTTCAGCATCAGCATCAGACCTTCCAAAGAGTATTCAGGGTTGATTTCCTTTAAGACTGACTGGTTTGATCTCCTTGCAGTCCAAGGGACTCTCAAGAGTCTTCTCCAGCACCACAGTTCAAAAGTATCAATTCTTCCATGCTCTTCCTTATTGTTCAGCTCTCACATCTGTACATGACCATAGCCTTGACCATATGGACCTTTTTCAGCAAAGTAATGTCTCCTTTTTAACACACTGTCTAGGTTTGTCATAGCTTTGTTATAACCAAAGTTAAATATTTTGAACGTTTCTCCTGAATATCCATCCCCTTTTCTTAGTTCAAAAATTTCCATGCTTTTTGTTTAAGAAATTCAGAGAGTATGGAAACATACAAAATAAAAAGTGAAATATCATCCCTCCACTACCAAAAGGCAATATTAATTTGAGGGGCAAGGGGATATGATTTTTCCCACAAGATTTTGCAAGATTTGTGATTTCCCTTTGCACTTGTTTTGCATTGCCCATATACCCTAGTGCAGATGAGCTAAGAAGGTGTTTGGCAGGTAGTAACTGAAAAAAACATGCAGTGGCTTGAACAGTTTCACTTTTTCCTATAACAGGAAATTTAGAAGAAGGTAGTTATTCTCTGCGGAGAAGGCAATGGCATCCCACTCCAGTACTCTTGCCTGGAAACGCCCATGGACAGAGGAGCCTGGCAGGCTACAGTCCATGGGGTCACTGAGTCAGACACGACTGAGTGACTTCACTTTCACTTTTCAGTTTCATGCACTGGAGAAGGAAATGGCAACCCACTCCAGTGTTCTTGCCTGGAGAATCCCAGGGATGGCGGAGCCCAATGGGCTGCCGTCTGTGGGGTCGTACAGAGTCAGACACGACTGAAGTGACTTAGCAGCAACACAGCAGTTATTCTCTGATTTGGCATCACCATCATTTGTGGGGTTATCTTGGCTTTTTTCCTTCATGATTGCAAGGTAGTTGTTGCAACTCCAGCCATCACATCTTGTGTTCAGAGCCAGATGAAGTGGAAAGGGCAAGTGCCATTCCCTTTTTATCAGGAAGGAAAAGCTTTCCCAGAATTTCTCAGGATACTTGCTG
The DNA here is from genome assembly GCA_006408675.1 of Madoqua kirkii. Taxonomy (NCBI): domain Eukaryota; kingdom Metazoa; phylum Chordata; class Mammalia; order Artiodactyla; family Bovidae; genus Madoqua; species Madoqua kirkii. The sequence continues at coordinate 993 of SJYC01052692.1, read as the reverse complement.
AGATCTTATTGGCCAGAGAACTGTGCCAGAGGCCACCCAAGCTGTCAGGGAGACTGGGAAAGTACTGCTGGGCACACCGATGCCCCAAACCAAACTGGAGATCTGTGAGTGGGGAAGGTTAAAACAGATATCGGCTGTGGATATAGAGTTTGCACATAGTGTCCTTTGATAATTAGCAGATGACTGCCCTGGACAAGGATGCTAACTGGTGGGAGGAGCCTCTATTAAGAGAGGAGGAGTGATATGTGAGTGGAAACTAATCTCATAAGTGATTGTTAGATCGCTGGGGTAATAATTTTTTTCCTAACAGTTGCTTCACTGAGCTGAGTGTGGGAATTTAGATAATCAGGGCTCCCTGGGTGGTGTTTTTGTGCTCATGTGTCAGTTGTTCTTAACAGCAGAGCCTTGGTAGTGGCTTTGAGAAGTCAGAAAATACGTGCCTTTGAGATGTTGCTAGATGCTTGGCTGCCGTCTAAAATGGCTTTTCTGAGATGTACTCACATCCCAGAGGATGAAAGGGTTTGTCTCAAACACCCTGAGCAACTCTGACAGTTGCCAATCTGATAAATGAAAAATAAAGGTTTTAAAATTTAGATCTCTCTCTCCCTGCCCTTTTTTAAAGAGGATCAAACATCTTTTCAGATGTCTGTTCCCTCTTTCCTGAATTACCTGTTCTTTTATTTAGCCATTTTTCTTGGGGATTCTTGATGTTTAGGAGCTATTCAGATATTCTGGTTTTATAACATTTTCTTATACATGCTGCTAACATTGTCTCTGAGTTTTTTGTTTTGTCACTCTGGTTTTCCTTTTCTGTAATGAAGTTAAACTATGTGGTCCCTGTTTTTCCTTGTGGCCTCGGAATTTCCTACTGTGCTTAGAAAAACCTTTTCTACCTCAAGATTTTATGTATATACATATATATTATATTATATATGTATATAATGCATAATGTTATATAAACATTAATATAATATATATCTATAAATATAGATC
>SJYC01052691.1:0-16551 GCA_006408675.1 Madoqua kirkii | reverse complement strand
GATATATATCTATAAATATAGATCTATTCTTTTATATTTTCTTCTAGAATTTTGGGGTTTTTATTTTTAGTGTTTATTTAGTTTATCCTGAATTTTGTGTTTCATTTTTGATTACCAAATGGCATGTTCACTGTAAAACAAAAAGATAATATAGGAGAAGTCTAAAGAAAAAAATATTTTGAGCTAATTAATACACTTTTAAAAATAGACATTGTTTAAGTTGCTTTGTAACCTGTTTTTTTGCACTTACTGGCTAGTAAACATCTTTTCATGCCATTGAATATTCATGTATAGCATCATTAAATTTTATTTCAATGACATAATTTTAAATGTCTGTTTGGTATTTCATATTTATTAGTGTGCTTATCTTTTTCTTACTGATATGCAAGATCCATTTGCACATAAAGTATCCTGACTACTGTCTGATATGTATGTGCTACAAAAATATTTTGCCAGCGTGTTAATTTCCATTAAATTTTGTTTATGATGATGATGTTGTTGCCATTCTGAAACTTTAAATTTATTAAAATTCAAACCACAGATCTTTCCCTTAATGATTTATACCTTTTAAGATGAATGTCCTTCTCTAACCAGAGATCATATATCGGGTTGACTAAAAATTTCATGAATGAACTTCTTGACCAACCTACTATTTCTTTGTATGTTTGTTGTTCTATTTTTATGATTTTATTTCCTTGTTTTAAGTTTGTAATTCACTGGGAGTTTACTCTGGAGTGATGTATGAGTCTAGGGTCTAACTTACATTTTTTGTTTTAATAAAAAAAAATACACATTATCTAAATGTGACCCTGGGATGAGGTGGGAGCATCTGAGGCCAGTTTTATCATGAGTGTAAAACCATAGGCTTATTGGCAACTCTTTGTACTTTCCTTCTCTGCCAGGCCTTGGAGACCCGGGCCAGCCCTGGCCACACCCCTGGCTGTGTCACCTTCGTCTTGAATGACCACAGCATGGCCTTCACTGGAGACACCCTGCTTATCCGAGGGTGTGGGCGGACAGACTTCCAGCAAGGTCACAGGCCCTTTTCCCTGACCCAAGATTTTAGTATGGTTATGTGAATGCCAGGATTTTAAGTGTCCATTGTAAGAATGAATGAACGAATGTTAGATTTTTAGGGGATCAGGATTAGACTCAAGGAGTTTAGCTGCTAAGAGGTGGTTAGTTTCAGTGGTTTAATTGTTAGGGGGTGATGTGACATTGGGCTTCCCTGGTGGCTCAGCAGTAGAGAATATTCCTGCCAATTCAGGAGACTGGTTTGATCCCTGGGTTGGGAAGATCCCCTGGAGGAGGAAATTGCAGTCCACTCCAGTATTCTTGCCTGAAAAATCCCATAGGCAGAGGAACTTGACAGGCTACAGTCCATGGGGTTGCAAAGAGTTGGATACCACTGAGTGACCGAGCATGCAGGCACGATGTTACACTTGGGGTCTAGCTGCTGGGGGCAGTTACATTAAGGAGTTTCACTGTGGGAAGGGTGTTTAGTTTCACAGTGTCAGGGTTCAGCTGCCGTTGGAGTATGTGGGTGAATGGGGTGGACACTAGATTGGGAGGATTCAGCCACCTTGCAGGGTGAGGCTGGATGAGAGACAGCCTTAGTGAGCTGGCTATGGGTAGCCACGTCCCCAGGCTGCTTCTTGCTTCCTCTTTCCTTATCTTTCCATCTTGGTCTCTGTCTTTTTCTCTCTGAAGCTCCTAATCTTCCATTTATTCATCCAACACAGTCATGAGATCAAAGAAAAGATGAAAGAAAAGATGGCAGAACATTCTGAGAGGTTTGCTCTTGTCCCAATTTAGGACTCAGAGCTTCTTGCCAAAACTATGGCTCTATCCTCCTTTGCCTCATGTCTTCAATTTCTACCTTACCAACACAGTCATGAGATCAAAGAAAAGATGAAAGAAAAGATGGCAGAACATTCTGAGAGGTTTGCTCTTGTCCCAATTTAGGACTCAGAGCTTCTTGCCAAAACTATGGCTCTATCCTCCTTTGCTTCATGTCTTCAATTTCTTACCTTCTAGTCCACTTTCCCTGCCCAGAATCCTTTCTTGGCAACCCCAGAGTGAGGGGACTTGGTGCTTCAGGGTCCTATCCCAACCTTCTTTACAGTCATGCTGAATTCTTACCATTCCCCAAGTCTTGGCATGTACTGTTCCACTTACCTAGAATTCCCTTCCCTCTCCTTCTCTACCCAAAGGGCTACTGGCAGAAAATGAGGGAGAAGGTTTAACTACAGTGATTTTCATCCTCCTATCTTTTTCCTGAAGGGAAGCAGTTTGGGAGCTTCTCTCAACGTGTTGTTCCACTGACCTCTGACTTTTCCTTCCCTAGGCTGTGCTAAGACCTTGTACCACTCAGTTCATGAAAAGATCTTCACTCTTCCAGGAAACTGTCTGATCTACCCTGCTCATGATTACCACGGTGAGGGCTCCCTGGAAGAGTTGTGGGATTTACATAATTTAACTTTTGAGAGGGAGCACTGAACTGCTGTAATCCTCGTGTGGTTCTCGGACTACAAGTCCCAGGAATTCCTCTGGCCAAAAAGATCAAGTGCTGAGGTATACTGAGGGTAGATGTCGAAAATATAATGCCTAGAATTCCAGAAGGCATAGGCTTTCCTGGGACTTCCTTATAGAACTTAAGGAACTGGGAAACTACATTTCCCATAGTGCGTATTGGTTGGGGGAAAGCAATCTGTTAGTCCTGGGCCAGAAAGGTACCCTGAGGCCTCCTGGGAAATGTAGTTCTGGGAGGCCAGAGGCACTGGACAATTTGACATTCCTTCCCACTCCCTTGGCCATTAGGGCTTACAGTGTCCACTGGGAGGAGGAACGGACTCTGAACCCTCGGCTCACCCTCAGCTGTGAGGAGTTTGTCAACGTCATGAACAAACTGAACCTGCCTAAACCAAAGCAGATAGGTGAGTGGCTGAGGATCTGGACTCCTGGATCTGAGGGAGGAGGTGCTGAGGGTCTGGATTCTCAGTTTCTCAAAGAAGAAGAGCTACTGGGATGTCTGGATCCCCAGTGGGGCACAGGGGAAGCCGGATGGTCTGCTTGGGCCCTTTTGTTTCACTCTTGGCTTCTTTGTTTCAGACTTTGCTGTTCCAGCTAACATGCGCTGTGGGATCCAGACACCCCCTTCCTGACCGACCCTGCCTCTCAGGCTCACAGCTCACATCCGTTAAGAATGCACTAGGTGGGGTGAGGGGAGCCGTGCCATCACTGGGGCCTCTCTCCTCTTCCCCTCCCTTACTAGCCCCGTCAAGCTTCTTAAATAAAAATCTTTTTTCTCTGAATCTGACTTCTGTTTTCTGGGGGAACCAGTGAGTTTCTGGGCTGAGGTATCTGTGGTTAGTTCTGGTCCCCGGAGAGGTCAGGGAGCAAGGTAGGATAAAGGTCCTGGGAGGAGGACCTCCTCCGCCTAGAAGGAGGAGTTTTTTATAACTCATAAGAGAGAAGCAAACAAATATGTGGGGCAGGGTTTCTCAGTTCCTTGGATTAGAACAGTCGGGTTTAAACCACTTGCCCCGTGAGACCCAGAATAAAGTACTTCAATTCTCCCAGCCTCAGTTTCCTCATCTGTAAAATGGGAATAATAAAAATGATAATAGGGTGTTGTGATGATCCAATGAGTTCATATACATGAAGTGCTTGGCACACTGCCTACACAGCAGATTTCCTATCAGTGTTAGCTATTATTGTTACTATCTTTCCGAATGATCTCTCAGGGACTTCCTGGCTTGAATGACAGTAAGCCTAATAGTAAAGACCATGGATTTTCCAGAGAACAGATACACTGCTCACATTAACAACATGTGTAGACTCTGGGTACACTTACCCCCTCAGCCTCAGTTTCCTGACTATAAAATGGAGATAGTAATTTCTCTGTAAGCTGCTGTAAAGATCAAATAAATTAATGTGTATAAAATGTTTATACTTTATATAGGCAGCTCCTGACATCCAAAAATGCTTTCTCACATAGCAGTTATTTTCCTGTTTTTGCCCAGAGAGGAAAGGGTCTGGCTGAGACCTTTAACCTCTGCCCTCCACCCATAGCAAGGTGAGGGGCCACACTTCCCGCTGTCTCTGGGCGGGCCTCTGACTCAGCTCAGGGCACCCCCTCCTCTTGTCCAGCTCCCCAAACCGGTTGGGGCCCTTCTAAAGTGCTCATTAGAGGGGAGAGGCCCCTACCTCCATTCCCCTCTTCCTCTCAGGATTCTCAGGGTCTGGGCATTAGGGAGGCGCTTTTACACAGGTGACCAAGGCGCAGGCCTGGGGGCGCTGGAGGCAGAGCCCGGGGGTCGTCATGCTGGGTTTTCCTAGGGTGGGGCCGGTGGGGCCAGGATGGCCCGCTGCCGCGGCTGCGGGCGGGGCAAGTTGGTCGCTCCCTCCTCCCTCGAGAGCTGTTGGACCTGTTGTCCCCCACTCCACTTCCGGGCTGATGGGGAGGGGGACCGAGCAGCCTGTCTCTCCTCCCTCTTCCCCAGCCACCTGTCCAGTGGGCAGAAACTGCTGCGCCGGAGCGCAGAACGGAGCGCGCCGACGCCTGAGCCGGTGAGGAGGCCGGGGCTGTGGGGGTTGCGGGGGCTGGAGTTCTGGAATCGCGCTCCCGAGGAGCCGAGGACTCAAGGCTCCTGGTTTGTCAGGAGAGGGAGACCAGGAGACCCGACTCTCCGATTTCTGGGTGAGGTGGCAGGGGCACGGCTCCCTTACACAGCAGGGTCAGAGCTGAGACTACGGGGCTCCAGAGAGGACAGAGCGGAACCCAGCTCCTGAGTCCGCGAAGCAGATAGTGATAGGGTCGCTCTAGAGTGGTCCAAGGGGATAGTTGGGGGCGGGTGGGCAAGTGCAAGGCTCGACACCTGGATAGCAGGGAGACGCCGGTAGGGGGCGTACTAGGGCCCGGATTCAAATTCCGGTCCCGCCTCTTGGGGCGTGACGCCCTAGGAGCCACGAACCCCGCCCCTAGAAGTTCCAGGCCCCGCCTCTGGAATGTTCAGTCCCATCCTCTGAACCCTCAGGCCCCGCCTCCGGAGCGCTCTCCGGAGCTTTCGGGCGGGAAGCGCCGGCCCCCTGGGGCACGCCCCCAAATCCTCCGTAACCCCAGGCACCGCCCACCCGACGGGAATTCTCAGCGGCCATGGGGACGCGGAGCAGCCCGGACCTGGGGGCCCCGCCGGCGGCGGTCCCGGAGTGCGACACAGAGGTCCCATCTCAAGGGACCTCCAAGCCCCGGGAGCACCCCAAAGACTCCCGCGAGCGGGAGGCGCCCGAGGCCCCGGCAGAGCTTCCGAGCAGCCAAGGAGCTGAGCAGCAGGCGAAGGAAGAGGAAGAAGTGGGAGAAGGCAGCAGCACCGAAAGCAGCCACGATGCGGTGAGGGACCCGGGGGGCGAGAGTCACTGGGTAGGGGGGCGACCCAGAGGAGCAGACCCAAGCGGGTGACAGAGACACAGAGAGCCAGGTATAGGGAGACCAGATAGAGACCGAGAGACGGGGAAACTGGGAGACAAAGATCCAAAGGAGTCAAGGGACATTGCGAGAGCAGAGACAAGAGACTCAGAGAGTTGAGGATAGACACAGAAACAATGATGCTCAGAGAAACCTTGAGACAGGGAGATACTCCGAGGGAGAAAGAAACATAGCGATTCAGAGACAGAAGACATACTGAATCAGGAAGATGAAGCCCAGAGAAAAGGGGGAAAGACTCAGAGACCCGAGAGAGAGAAAGATGCAGAACCTTCGAAGACGTGAGGCCAAGGCAATGGGAAACAGCATCCTTGAGTCAGCGTTATGCCCCCTCCCCGGACTGCGAGTCCCTGAGCCACCTCCTGGGGCCAAGCGGTCATCGGACCTGCACCCTCCCCGCCTCGGATAATTACCCCCTCAGCCTCAGTTTCCTGACTATAAAATGGAGATAGTAATTTCTCTGTAAGCTGCTGTAAAGATCAAATAAATTAATGTGTATAAAATGTTTATACTTTATATAGGCAGCTCCTGACATCCAAAAATGCTTTCTCACATAGCAGTTATTTTCCTGTTTTTGCCCAGAGAGGAAAGGGTCTGGCTGAGACCTTTAACCTCTGCCCTCCACCCATAGCAAGGTGAGGGGCCACACTTCCCGCTGTCTCTGGGCGGGCCTCTGACTCAGCTCAGGGCACCCCCTCCTCTTGTCCAGCTCCCCAAACCGGTTGGGGCCCTTCTAAAGTGCTCATTAGAGGGGAGAGGCCCCTACCTCCATTCCCCTCTTCCTCTCAGGATTCTCAGGGTCTGGGCATTAGGGAGGCGCTTTTACACAGGTGACCAAGGCGCAGGCCTGGGGGCGCTGGAGGCAGAGCCCGGGGGTCGTCATGCTGGGTTTTCCTAGGGTGGGGCCGGTGGGGCCAGGATGGCCCGCTGCCGCGGCTGCGGGCGGGGCAAGTTGGTCGCTCCCTCCTCCCTCGAGAGCTGTTGGACCTGTTGTCCCCCACTCCACTTCCGGGCTGATGGGGAGGGGGACCGAGCAGCCTGTCTCTCCTCCCTCTTCCCCAGCCACCTGTCCAGTGGGCAGAAACTGCTGCGCCGGAGCGCAGAACGGAGCGCGCCGACGCCTGAGCCGGTGAGGAGGCCGGGGCTGTGGGGGTTGCGGGGGCTGGAGTTCTGGAATCGCGCTCCCGAGGAGCCGAGGACTCAAGGCTCCTGGTTTGTCAGGAGAGGGAGACCAGGAGACCCGACTCTCCGATTTCTGGGTGAGGTGGCAGGGGCACGGCTCCCTTACACAGCGGGGTCAGAGCTGAGACTACGGGGCTCCAGAGAGGACAGAGCGGAACCCAGCTCCTGAGTCCGCGAAGCAGATAGTGATAGGGTCGCTCTAGAGTGGTCCAAGGGGATAGTTGGGGGCGGGTGGGCAAGTGCAAGGCTCGACACCTGGATAGCAGGGAGACGCCGGTAGGGGGCGTACTAGGGCCCGGATTCAAATTCCGGTCCCGCCTCTTGGGGCGTGACGCCCTAGGAGCCACGAACCCCGCCCCTAGAAGTTCCAGGCCCCGCCTCTGGAATGTTCAGTCCCATCCTCTGAACCCTCAGGCCCCGCCTCCGGAGCGCTCTCCGGAGCTTTCGGGCGGGAAGCGCCGGCCCCCTGGGGCACGCCCCCAAATCCTCCGTAACCCCAGGCACCGCCCACCCGACGGGAATTCTCAGCGGCCATGGGGACGCGGAGCAGCCCGGACCTGGGGGCCCCGCCGGCGGCGGTCCCGGAGTGCGACACAGAGGTCCCATCTCAAGGGACCTCCAAGCCCCGGGAGCACCCCAAAGACTCCCGCGAGCGGGAGGCGCCCGAGGCCCCGGCAGAGCTTCCGAGCAGCCAAGGAGCTGAGCAGCAGGCGAAGGAAGAGGAAGAAGTGGGAGAAGGCAGCAGCACCGAAAGCAGCCACGATGCGGTGAGGGACCCGGGGGGCGAGAGTCACTGGGTAGGGGGGCGACCCAGAGGAGCAGACCCAAGCGGGTGACAGAGACACAGAGAGCCAGGTATAGGGAGACCAGATAGAGACCGAGAGACGGGGAAACTGGGAGACAAAGATCCAAAGGAGTCAAGGGACATTGCGAGAGCAGAGACAAGAGACTCAGAGAGTTGAGGATAGACACAGAAACAATGATGCTCAGAGAAACCTTGAGACAGGGAGATACTCCGAGGGAGAAAGAAACATAGCGATTCAGAGACAGAAGACATACTGAATCAGGAAGATGAAGCCCAGAGAAAAGGGGGAAAGACTCAGAGACCCGAGAGAGAGAAAGATGCAGAACCTTCGAAGACGTGAGGCCAAGGCAATGGGAAACAGCATCCTTGAGTCAGCGTTATGCCCCCTCCCCGGACTGCGAGTCCCTGAGCCACCTCTGGGGCCAAGCGGTCATCGGACCTGCACCCTCCCCGCCTCGGATAAAAGAGCTTGGTGGCTGAGGGTCGCTAACTCAGACTCCCACCCCCATCCCCCGCCCCAGGGACCTATTTAGTGACGGCAGGGGGCGAGTCCTCCCCAACTGACTAGCCCTCTTCAACCACAGGCCGAGGCTCCGTCTCCAGTTCAGACCCCGGCCACGTCCCCCGCACCAGTTCTGTCCGGAGAAGGGGTGCGAGGGGCGGCGCGGCGGCTTCGCGCGCAGCAGCTGGAGGCACTGACTCGCGTGGCTTTGATGGAGCAGCGAGTGAAAGAGCTACAGCGTCAGAGGAAGGAACTGAGGATCGAGGTGAGGCTGCAGACCCCTTGGGAAGTCTGGCCCCAGCTCGTGGGGAACCCCGGCAGGCCAGGCTCCCAGTCCTTTACAACCACGGGAGCCGAGTCTCAGGCCTCCTGCTCCATACTCTCTTCGAATCCAGGAGTTCGGATTCTCAGGTCCTTCGCTCAGACCCAAGCAGGCGTCCGCGCGCCTCCACCCCTTCCTTCCTCTCAGACCCAGGCCTCTGGGTCCCAGTTCTTGCCTTCTCTCTGCAGATGGAGGTGGAGGTGGCCCTGCTGCGGGGTGAGCTGGCTGGGGAGCGAGTGGCCGCTCGGCGGGAGGAGGAGCAGCTTCGCGAGCTGCTGGGGCATCAGGTGGACTCAGAGAAGGGCGGCCAGGAGCAGCGGGAACAGGTGTGTTTGCCGGCTGGATCTTCATCGTCGGTTCTCTTCCTTGTTGGACAGACATTCCTGTGGTGCTCCTGGGACCTGGGGCCGGGGTTACACCCCCTGTTGCCCAAGCCATGGTACTAGGGCTGGGGGTGGGCAGCGGCGGGGACCTATGCCTCTCTGTCTCCCTCCTCCCTCCCTCCTATATGACTTTGGGGCCTGACTCACTGGGGCGTTTCCCATCTCTCTTTGCTCTCTAAATGTCATTTTGTGAAAAATGCCAAACCAACAAAAAATAGACTGTTGCCATGTGTGTACTCTCCAGTTCAGCTGTGATGAATCCTCCATTCCTGTTTCACATCCTCCACTTGGCTTCCCTGTCCCTAGATTTGAAATCCAGTACCAGACATCATGTTGACGATGAATACTTTAGTACTTTAAGAACTCTTTTAAGAAAACATCACCCCTGTGTCATTATCACATCTGAAGAATTACCATCTCATCTCCAGTTTGTTTCCATGGGTCCCAGACTGTCTCAAAAACAATGGCTAACAGTTGGCTGTTTGAATCGGGTTCCCCTCAGGCCAGTATACCGTCATGGGCTGCAATGCCTTGCCTGTGTTGCTTCTCCTCTAATGGTCCCTGCCTACTGTTTTTCCCCAAAACTCTTTGTTGAAGAAACCAAGTCCTCTGTCCCGTGGTCAGTATGTGACCAGTTGCACGCCAGGGGTGTCCTTTATCTCATTTCACTTCCTGGAAGCAGGTGGTTGATTAAATGTATGAGATGGATCAGATTCCGATGTACTGTGGTGCATCTGGGGTACTGGGCCAGGGGAATGTTCTCCAGACCTCAATGAGGTCACTCTGATCCCTTCCTAATAGTTATTTACCTAAAGGCTTTAACATCCATTGGTGGTCATTGCTTGACCAGAGAGTGCTGCAGGTTGGAAAATGGTAACTGTAATTCTATCAATCTCTCTTTGCCCTTATCTTACATATTGGAATTTCCTGGGGTTGGATCCCGAGTCTTCAGTTACCTCAAAGAGCCTGTATTTCTCCCAGCCCTGATTTCTCTCTCAAAATCTAGACCTATGTGTCCTGATTTCTAGGACATTGGTTCCTAGATGCTCCTTCTTCCCCTAGGACCTGGGTTTCCAGACCCCAGCCCCTCCTGCCTTAGATCCAAGAATCCAGGTCCCCAGCCCCTCCTGCCTTAGATTAAGGAGTCCAGACCCCCAGCCCCTCCTCCCTGAGACCCAGGAATCCAGGTCCCCAGCCCCTCCTGCCTTGGATGCAGGAGTCCAGACCCTCAGCCCCTCCTCCCTGAGACCCAGGAATCCAGGTCCCCAGCCCTTCCTGCCTCGGATCCAGGAGTCTAGACCCCTAGCCCCTCCTCCCTCAGACCCAAGGGTCCAGGTCCCCACCCCCTCCTGCCTTAGATCCAAGAGTCTGGCCCCTTCTCTTTCACCATAGCGCCAGTGCTGACCTCAGCAACTCCCTTTTCCACACCGTCCTGTCTCACTGTCCCTTTGGTCACCAGGCCAGAGTCCTGAGCCTCGCTCTCTCTGCATGCCTTCTTATCTCTCACCCCGAGCCTGTCAGTCGCCATGTCCTGTTCTTTGTGCCCCCTGAATCTCTCTTGCTAGTTTATCTCCTTTATATCTGCCCTGCCTAGACCTCGGGCGAGGTCACTTTTTTTTAAAAATTTTTTATTTACTAATTTTTAGCTGGACTCGGTCTTCGTTGCTGCGTGCAGGCTTTCTCTAACTGCGGTGAGCGGGGGCTACTCTCTGGTTGTAGCGCTGGGGCTTCTTGTTGCTGTGGCTTCTCTTGTTGCGGGACTTGGGCTCTAGAGTTCAGGCTCCAGTAGGTGGCCTGCGGCATGTGGGATCTCCCCAGACCAGGGATTGAACCCATGTCCCCTGCATTGGCAGGCGGATTCTTAACCACTGGACCACCAGGGAAGTCTAAGATCTCAGTCTTATTGTCTGGAGGACTGCCGGGGTCCCGCCCTGGTGGATCCAGGGTGATTCGAAGGTGGGCACAGAGTAGGCGTCCTAGGAAAAACTTATATAATTACAGATAGGGAGGGACTAGGAATTTAGCAGAGAAAAAGAGGCCAAATAACTTGGTTAACACAGGGTACCAATCACCACCTACGTAGGCCGCAGGTGTCTTCCCATTCTGCCGAAGGAGAGGAGGCACTGAGGCCCACCCCCCCTCCACGTCCGATCTTAGAAGCCCAGGCAGAATTAGTAGGCTTGGTGGGTCCTATGTACCAGATGGGAATTCAGCCAGAAAAATAGTAAGAGAGAGAGAAAGGGGCTGAATAACTTGGCTTACGTGGGGTACCAATAAAATTCCAGACAAGGAACTTGCACCGTATGCATGGCGGGCACCCACGCTCCAGATGGGAATTCAGCCAGAAAATTGGGGAGCAGAAAGGAACGACATGAGGGAATCAGTCTTTCCAGAACTGATCCGATTCCTTTATTTTTGGGTTTGCTTATATACCCTTTGTTACATATAAAAGGGCAGGGAATATGAAGATTTTAGCAACAAACATCAGTCCAACAAATGAAAATCCTCACCAATGTTCCCCTTAAGATCTACTTAATCTTAAGATAGTGACAAAGTCACATTTTTACATAGCAAGGACACAGTGATTTATAACAAAGTACAGTGGTCTATTACAAGAGAGAAAATTCATTAACTCAGAAAGTCTAATATTGCTAACATCAAAAACTACTATATTTCCTTTTCTATATTCCAAATACATTGATTAATATATTCCCAGGTACCTAAAGGATTTGGAGGCCTGGCGGCAATCATTGACTCAACAGCAAGAAAAAGTCCTATGTTAATTAAGATTCTCAGAATACTCCAAAACTCTCTGTGCTGTTTATGGTTGAAAGGTAGTAAACAATCATGTGTCTTAACATGAGAGGCTTAACTTGAAACACCCTTGTCCCACCTAGGGCAGGGAATTAGCGGCAATTATTGACACAACAATTGAAGAAACCCTTTATCAATATAATTCCCAACCAACCCACTATACTTCATAATTTCTAACTTTCCACAAGAATTTGCCTTTAGTAAGTCAAAAACATCTAGTGCCTCTCATGGTTGGAGGGCTGTTGTGGCGGAGGAACCTACACAGACAGGCTAGATAACCTTCAGAGGAGTCCCGTAAGTTGAAACACTCTAGTCACGCCCAGGAATTTTTACTGCCTTGGAGCTGCACATTTACTCCTTCTCAGAGAGAAACGGTTATGAGGGAGAGACCCCCGTAGGTGAGGGTACAAGACAGACTCTGGTTTTGGGGTTAGATGCTCGGGAGCAAGGGATTTTCCTGAGGCTTCATCTCGCGCATACCGAAGTCCCCTTCCTCATGACCTTTGCCATGGGCGGAGTTCCTCACGCTGGCCCCCAACAGAGGACTCAGGAAGGAGCTGGTTTTAACCCCTTGAACCTATCTCCCAGAGGGATGGTTCCACACCCAGATCCTACCCCAGCCTTTCAATCTTGCCGTGACTCCCCACTGACCCCGGATGCGTGTTCCTCAGCCTGGTGGTCCACACCACACCCGACTGAAGCAGCTGAGCGTGCAGCAGGCCTGCAAACTCTTCCTTGTGCCTGTGGGACCTAGTGTCCTGAGCAGGGATCTAACCCAGGTCCCCTACATTGGGGGCTCAGAGTCTTAGCCAGTGGACCACCAGGAAAGTCCCTCCTGTACTCTTCAACTTCCATTCATTTGCACCATGCTGTTCCCTCAGTCCAGAAAGCCCTTCCAGCCCTCTCCCGCTCCCCAGGTCTCAGTGCTCCCTGGTTTTTGTGGCTCATCTTAAAATCTTCACATCCGGGAAGCCTAGGCTTACCCTGGTAGAAATTGTTCCCCCCCATTCTGGTTCCCACAGAATCTGTGTTTCACTGCCCTGATTGTCCCAGGCTGTAACTGGCTGTGTCCCCTGCTGGAGTACAGAGCCCAGGTCCAACCCCCTTCTGGGTCCCCAGCATCAGTCACCAAGTCTGGATATGTTTAGCATTCATTCTCTCATTTGTTTCTTTTCTAAAACTTTATTGAACAATAGTTGATTTACAATGTTGTGTTAACTTCTGCTGTACAGCAAAGTGATTCGGTTTTATATATATATATATATATATATATATATTCTTTTTTTTTTTTTTTTGCCATGCAGCTCAGCTTGTGGGATCTTAGTTCCCTGACCAGGGATCTAACCCATGGCCCCTGCAGGGGAAGTACACTGTCTTAACCTCTGGACCAAGGGGAAGACCCTTCATATTCTTTTCCATTACAATTTATCACAGGATATTGAATACAGTTCCCTGTGCTAACAAGTCTGTTCTCTATGATGTGAGTTTGTTTGTTACATAGATTAGTTGATTTGTGTCAAATTTTAGATGGCGCATATGATTATCATCCTATGGCATTTATCTTTCTCCTTCTGACTTCACTTGGTATGCTAATCCAATTCCATCCATGTTGCTGCAACTGGCATTGTTTTGTTCTTTTTCATGGCCGAGTAATATTCCATTGTGTGTACCACATCTTTATCCATTCATCTGTCCCCTCCTTCATTTCTTAAAAAGCTGTTTACCTGGTCTGCTCTGGGTGGACCTGTACAGCATGAACCAAAGAGACAGGGTCCCTACCCTCATAGAGCCAACACCCCAGACTTGGAGAGGGGGGACTCCGCAGGTGAGAAGGCGCTTGAGATCTGGCTGGCCTTAGCCCCGGCTGGCCTGTTTCCCTCCCTGTGCTCAGGCCGAGGCTAAGAGCCTGGTTGCTGTTGATGCAGGAACAGAGGCGGCTGAGCCAGGAGCGGGATCGTGTGGAGGGTCTTCGCCAAAGACTCCAGGAGGCCCAGGAGCAGCTCGACTCGCAGCCCGAAGACCAGCATGAGCGGCTTCTGCAGGGAATGCAGGAGGTAAGGGGACCCGGTATCCAGGCCACTCAGGACCCAGCCATCCTGGCCCTCAGTCCCCTCGTCTCACACCCACCTAGGAGCTCAGGCCCCAAGCCCCTAACCCGCAGGACGCTGGAGTCCTGATCCGCAGCCCCTCTTCCCTCCTTGTCCAGGAGTCGTGGCCCCAGTCCTCTACCCTCCTGGTTCTTAGAGGTCCAGGCCTCCAGTCCTTTCGTGTCCCCTCCACAGATGAGGGAACAGCTGGACGTGGCCCAGCGTGCCTACGAGGACCTGGAGTTCCAGCAGCTGGAGCGTGAGAGCCGGCAGGAGGAAGAAGATCGGGACAGCCCTGGGGCCGGGGCGCCAGACCGCAAGGTCCAGGAGCTCCAGGCCAGTGTGGCGCAGCACAGGGTGAGTCGGCCTGGGCTCGCCTGCCTCCCTCGCCACTGCCCTCTGGCTCCTCCACTCGCTTGTCTCGTCCCTTCTCTGTCCTGGTGTCCTCCCTGTATCATGTTCTTCAAAACAGTCGTGATGGTCGCTGATGTTGATTGAGCATTGACCAGGGGCCGGGCACGATCCTAAACATTTCATGAATCTTAAGTCATCGAATCCTTACAACAGTCTTGAGAGACAGGTCTTCATATCTTTTCCCGAATTTTCTAAATGAAGAAACTCAAGGTCAAGGTGCTCAAGTTAGCTTTTCCAAGGTCACTTTGTTCCCAAAGGATTGAACTGGGATCTGAACCTGCTAGGTCTTCGCCACTACACCCCCCATGTCTCAGCTCTCATCTTAAACGATGCTCCCAACAGTCCTTTCTGGGAGCTTCAGTTTCAAGGGTCTGAAAAGTCTGGCTGGAAAAAGCCACAAGTTAGACTGCATTTTGGAGAAGGAAATGGCAACCCACTCCAGTACTCTTGCCTGGAGAATTCCATGAATGGGCTACAGTCCATGGGATCGCAAAGAGTTGGACACGACTGTGTGACTAACTTTCAGCTTTGGCAAGACTGTATTTAATATGAAGGTTCCCCGAATTTCAGATTAGAAAGTTCTGATGTGGGTCTCCTTTTCCCACCTCTGTTTCTGGACGTTTTCCCTGTCACTCTTTCTCCATTCCTGTCTCAAAGGCTCTGTTTCTGTTCTCCCTCTGTCTTGGCTTTTCTATTCTGTATCTTTTCCAGTTTGTCTGTCTTTCCCTTTTTCTCTCTCTTTTTTTTTAATATTTATTATTTAGTTGGCTGTGCTGGGTCTTAGTGGGGGCATAGCAGGATCCTTCGATCTTCATTGCAGTATGTAAGATCTTTTTAGCTCTGGCATATGGGATTTAGTTCCCTGACCAGGGATCAAACCCGGGCCCCTTGCATTGCAAACCCAGCGTCTTAGCCATTCTACCACCAGGGAAGTCTCGCTCTCTCTCTGTTCTTGGCAATGTCGGCTTTGTCTGGGTCTCTGTCTTCTTCAGCCTCTGGATATGGGAACCTCCACCCCTCCAGCTCACCCCAGGTCTCTTCTAGGCCCTCAAAGGGGAGAAGGGCACTAGCGAAGGTTAACTCTGAGTCCCCCATGCCCTTCCAGGCATCCAGATGCCAGGGTCTCTGTTATGGGATGGAGCAGGTTCTCAAGGAGGGCCTGGTTCTGTGGGTACCAGCTAGGGACCCAGGGGCAGCTCAGTGACCCGGGCGGGCCTTGGCGGGTGCCCTGCAGCGCCGGATCCAGGTCTTGGAGGAGCAGCTCAAGTCGCTGGGGGAGCAGATGGCCGCTGAGAGCCGGGGGCTGAGCCGGAAGAAGGAGGAGGCCCTTCAGGCCCTGACGCAGGTCAGTTGACCGCCGACACCTGTCTTACATCCCCACTTCCTGCTGGGGCATACCCTTGCCTCGCCTGCACCCCATATGTCCCCTGAGGTGGAGAAGTTGCTCATGTCTTGCCCTCCCCAGGAACGGAGCCGACTGCTCGAGCTTAACTGCCTTCAGGGAACCCCTGGCGGGGACTTCTCTGATCCCAACCAGGCTCTCACCAAGGTATGGAGATTTCATGCGCCTTTCAGCCCCCTCCTCCCTCAGACCCAGGAATCTAGGCCCCCCACCTCCATTCTCCCTTGGGATCCACCATTCTCAACCCCTAATCCCTTTCCCCATGGGCCTCAGGAGTGCAGACCTCCAGAGCCTCCTCCTCAGAGAACCAGCAGTCTCTGTACGCAAGTCCTCCTTCCCTGAGACCGAATTCCCACTCTTGGGGCCTTGAGCCTTTCCTTTTCCATCCAAGAAATGGGCTGGCTCTGGAGGCCTGGGCCAGAGCATCCTGGCAGCGGCCCTCCACCCCACCCCTTCTCCTGCAGCTCCTCTTCACCCAGAAGACAGACCACCAGTTGCTGGTTCTCCAGGATCCCACTGCCCACACGGCCGCCGCCACCTCTTCCTGCCTCTTCTCTGTTCACAGCTCCCTCCAGGTGCCCCCCCACAACAAATACCCCATCTCCCGGGGGTCTCGCTGGTCGCAGTAGCTTTCTCTGCTGTGCGCATGGGGGAGAGAGGGAGGAAGAGGGGCAGCTGATCAAGCTGCATTTTTAACTTTCACCAAGCTCTAGCTTTATTATTCTTTTTCTTTCTTCTGCCGAACATCTTACCTCTCCTCCCCTGGAGAAATGGAACCGGGCCCGCCCAGGTGTTAATTTTATTTAGTTAGTTTTAGAAAGATGTATTTGTTTATTAAGTTTTGGCTGTACTGAGCCTGCATGGCGGCGCTCGGGCTTTTCTCTAGCTGCGGCGAGCGGTGCTGCCTTTCATTTCGGCGCCTGGGCTTGTCATCCCAGCGGCTTCTCTTGTTGCCAAGGTCTCTAGGGTGCATGGTGTCGGCAGTCCTGGCACACGGGCTCAGCTGCTCCTTGGCATGTGGGATCTTCCCGGACCAGGGAACAAACCTGTGTCTCCTGCATTGGCGGGTGGATTCTCAACCACTAAATCACCAGGGAGGCCCCCAGATGTCCAGCCCAATGAGCCCTGGCCCTCCTCCTCAGAACCGGACAGCTA
>SJYC01052690.1:0-14613 GCA_006408675.1 Madoqua kirkii | reverse complement strand
GATTGAACTGGGATCTGAACCTGCTAGGTCTTCGCCACTACACCCCCCATGTCTCAGCTCTCATCTTAAACGATGCTCCCAACAGTCCTTTCTGGGAGCTTCAGTTTCAAGGGTCTGAAAAGTCTGGCTGGAAAAAGCCACAAGTTAGACTGCATTTTGGAGAAGGAAATGGCAACCCACTCCAGTACTCTTGCCTGGAGAATTCCATGAATGGGCTACAGTCCATGGGATCGCAAAGAGTTGGACACGACTGTGTGACTAACTTTCAGCTTTGGCAAGACTGTATTTAATATGAAGGTTCCCCGAATTTCAGATTAGAAAGTTCTGATGTGGGTCTCCTTTTCCCACCTCTGTTTCTGGACGTTTTCCCTGTCACTCTTTCTCCATTCCTGTCTCAAAGGCTCTGTTTCTGTTCTCCCTCTGTCTTGGCTTTTCTATTCTGTATCTTTTCCAGTTTGTCTGTCTTTCCCTTTTTCTCTCTCTTTTTTTTTAATATTTATTATTTAGTTGGCTGTGCTGGGTCTTAGTGGGGGCATAGCAGGATCCTTCGATCTTCATTGCAGTATGTAAGATCTTTTTAGCTCTGGCATATGGGATTTAGTTCCCTGACCAGGGATCAAACCCGGGCCCCTTGCATTGCAAACCCAGCGTCTTAGCCATTCTACCACCAGGGAAGTCTCGCTCTCTCTCTGTTCTTGGCAATGTCGGCTTTGTCTGGGTCTCTGTCTTCTTCAGCCTCTGGATATGGGAACCTCCACCCCTCCAGCTCACCCCAGGTCTCTTCTAGGCCCTCAAAGGGGAGAAGGGCACTAGCGAAGGTTAACTCTGAGTCCCCCATGCCCTTCCAGGCATCCAGATGCCAGGGTCTCTGTTATGGGATGGAGCAGGTTCTCAAGGAGGGCCTGGTTCTGTGGGTACCAGCTAGGGACCCAGGGGCAGCTCAGTGACCCGGGCGGGCCTTGGCGGGTGCCCTGCAGCGCCGGATCCAGGTCTTGGAGGAGCAGCTCAAGTCGCTGGGGGAGCAGATGGCCGCTGAGAGCCGGGGGCTGAGCCGGAAGAAGGAGGAGGCCCTTCAGGCCCTGACGCAGGTCAGTTGACCGCCGACACCTGTCTTACATCCCCACTTCCTGCTGGGGCATACCCTTGCCTCGCCTGCACCCCATATGTCCCCTGAGGTGGAGAAGTTGCTCATGTCTTGCCCTCCCCAGGAACGGGCCGACTGCTCGAGCTTAACTGCCTTCAGGGAACCCCTGGCGGGGACTTCTCTGATCCCAACCAGGCTCTCACCAAGGTATGGAGATTTCATGCGCCTTTCAGCCCCCTCCTCCCTCAGACCCAGGAATCTAGGCCCCCCACCTCCATTCTCCCTTGGGATCCACCATTCTCAACCCCTAATCCCTTTCCCCATGGGCCTCAGGAGTGCAGACCTCCAGAGCCTCCTCCTCAGAGAACCAGCAGTCTCTGTACGCAAGTCCTCCTTCCCTGAGACCGAATTCCCACTCTTGGGGCCTTGAGCCTTTCCTTTTCCATCCAAGAAATGGGCTGGCTCTGGAGGCCTGGGCCAGAGCATCCTGGCAGCGGCCCTCCACCCCACCCCTTCTCCTGCAGCTCCTCTTCACCCAGAAGACAGACCACCAGTTGCTGGTTCTCCAGGATCCCACTGCCCACACGGCCGCCGCCACCTCTTCCTGCCTCTTCTCTGTTCACAGCTCCCTCCAGGTGCCCCCCCACAACAAATACCCCATCACCCGGGGGTCTCGCTGGTCGCAGTAGCTTTCTCTGCTGTGCGCATGGGGGAGAGAGGGAGGAAGAGGGGCAGCTGATCAAGCTGCATTTTTAACTTTCACCAAGCTCTAGCTTTATTATTCTTTTTCTTTCTTCTGCCGAACATCTTACCTCTCCTCCCCTGGAGAAATGGAACCGGGCCCGCCCAGGTGTTAATTTTATTTAGTTAGTTTTAGAAAGATGTATTTGTTTATTAAGTTTTGGCTGTACTGAGCCTGCATGGCGGCGCTCGGGCTTTTCTCTAGCTGCGGCGAGCGGTGCTGCCTTTCATTTCGGCGCCTGGGCTTGTCATCCCAGCGGCTTCTCTTGTTGCCAAGGTCTCTAGGGTGCATGGTGTCGGCAGTCCTGGCACACGGGCTCAGCTGCTCCTTGGCATGTGGGATCTTCCCGGACCAGGGAACAAACCTGTGTCTCCTGCATTGGCGGGTGGATTCTCAACCACTAAATCACCGGGAGGCCCCCAGATGTCCAGCCCAATGAGCCCTGGCCCTCCTCCTCAGAACCGGACAGCTATTTGTTTCTTTTTCTCTTTTAGAATTTGTATTTATTTGGCTCTACCTGGTCTTGGTTGCAGCATGTGGGATCTAGTTCCCTGACCAGGGGTCAAACCCGGGGCCCCCTGCATTGGGAGTGCAGAGTCTTAGCCAGTGGGCCACCAGGGAGGTCCCGGTAGCTATTTGTTTCTTTCTTCCAGATTTTCTGAGAAATGGGGGTTCCAACTTATGAATGGGTTGAAACATTTATTGAACATGTTGCTAGCAACTTTAAATGAAATAGAGTAGACAGTGGCAGCGTGCTGTGCCCGGAGGTAGGGCTGTTGTATGGATATGGGGTCAGCGCTTAGAAAGAGTGAGCGCTTGTTCTATCACATAAATGTTTTTTCAAAAACGTGTATTAGCTGCTAGTTGGCTTTTTTTTTCCCTAGCTCAAGACTGTGGTGGAGATTTTTTCTTTCGATACATTTAGAGGTGCCTCTTCCTTTTCAATGACTCTGTAATAATGATATAAACAGTAAGAATCATAAAGACTGCTAAAATTTGTGAAGGCTTTTTTTTGTTTGTTTTTCTGTGGAGTCTTTATAGTGTGCCAGGCACTGTTTTATTTTATGAATTGAAAATTTTTTTCTTTTGGCTGTGCTGGATCTTCCCTGTGGTCCACAGGCTCAGTAGTTGCTGAGTGTGGGCTTTGTTGCCCCAAGGCTGTGGGATCTTAGTTCCCCCATCCTCTGCATCGGAAGGTGGATTCTTAACCACTGGACCACTTGGGAAGTCCACAAGCACTGTTTTAAATGTTTATTGGATTTACTCATTTAGTCGTTGCAACAACTCTACAAGCTGGGTTCTTCTTATCATTTTATAGGGAAGAAACTGAGGCAGCTGAGGTTTCTTGATCAGCTAGTATACAGCAAGGCTGGAATTTGAACTCAGAATTCTGCATTCAGAGCCCACGCTCTGAACCACTCTGAGCTTCTGTGCAGACACAATTCTTTGTGGGCGCCTGGAGCTCCTCTCTCTGAGGATGGCAGATGGAGTTTTGTGCAGTTTAAGCAACGATGTTATGAAGATCCACGTCTGTCTGTCTTTGTACCCACAATAGTAACATAATATTGTTGTTGCTCTTGTTAGTTGCACGGTCGTATCCAACTCCTTGTGACTTGGACTATAGCCCCCCAGGTTCCTCTGTCCATGGGATTTCCTAGGCAAGAATACTGGAGTGGGTTGCCATTTCCTTCTCCAGGGGATCTTCCCAACCTAGGGATTGAACAAACTTGGGCCTCCTGAAGTGCAGGCAGATTCTTTACTGTCTGAGCCACCAGGGAAGCTCAAAAGTTAATATTAATAAATTAATTATATTGTATATTATAATATTCCCTGTTGATTATATTATCTTATATGCAACATATGTTAATAATACCAATATAATATTAATGTATTATTAACTATTGCTAAAATAGTAATTGATATTAATATTTAAGAGCTTAATATAGGCCAGGATCTGCTCAAAGCCATCTTATCACTTTGAACCACAGGGAATTGCTATTATTTGAGGGTGAAAGTCACTCAGTTGTGTCCGACTCTTTGCCACCCCATGGATGCAAAGCCAGTTCCTTCTGACCCCAAAATAAAATTTTATATTAGGTGCATATACAATTTCATACATATATAACATATATTATTGAATTATATATTCATGAAACATATATTTCTGGCTCCTCCATCCATGGGATTCTCCAGGCAAGAATACTGGAGTGGGTTACCATTCCCCTCTCCAGGGGATCTTCCTGATCCAGGGATCAAACCCCAGTCTCCCACACTTCAGACTTCTTTACCGTCTGTGTCACCAGGAAAGCCCATTTGAAGGTGAGAAACAGTCAAATACTGACAGTTTGACATGCTTCAACTTATTATATTTTATATTAAAATTATATGTTTCTTGAATATATAATTTAATAATATATGTTATATATGTATGAAATTGCAAATGCACCTAATATAAAATCTTATTTTTGGGTCAGAAGAAACTGTAGCAGTGGATCCTATTATTGTCCAGGTAAAGGGTTAGCAGAGTTTTTGTAATTTTCTAGCTGGAAGGCTGATAAAGGTGGATTGTCAGCTCTGTTGCCAGGCAACGAACATGCCTTCGGGTAAATATGACCCTTATAATTAAATTGCGTATCTATAAAGACTTGGTGGGAAGCCTGAGCCGTTCCTATGGAGTCCTTACCTGAGTCAGTGGCGTCTGTAGACACGGAGCCTCTAAGGCCAGGTGGACCCTGTACCCACTGGCGTGGACCCCACACCCACCTCGCATGTGGGTGTCACCAAGTGTATGGCCCTTGGACACTGGTGGTCGTGCCAGGCACGCTTCTGTGTGTTTTGCATGAGGTCAGTGTATGAATCTTTGCATCAGCTACAGCAGGGCGGCAGGACCTTGCTCACTTTACAGAGAGGGAGTTGCCCTGAGAAGAGCCGTGACTTGCTAAAGTCACACACCCAACTAAGCGGCAGAGCTGGGTGTGAACCAAAGCTGCCTGATTCCTCAGCCTGTGCCTTTCAGAGACGAGGGTTTCTCAAGGAAACTTCAGAACCCAAGTGGGCACCTAGTTAACACGAGCTCATAGGCAGTGACGAGGGACCTCAGGGATGAGGTTGTATGTGCGTGCTTGCTAAGGCTGCTTCAGTCGTGTCTGACTTTGTTCAACCCTATCCACCGCACCTCTTCCCTCCCATCTTCTAACCACCAGCCGGCTAGTCAGCGATCACCTTTCTCATCTTAAGTGTGTTTTTGTGGCACTCTCAACATGTAAGGGCTTCCCTGGTGGCTCAGAGGTTAAAGCGTCTGCCTCCAATACGGGAGACCCGGGTTCGATCCCTGGGTCGGGAAGATCCCCTGGAGAAGGAAATGGCAATCCACTCCAGTATTCTTGCCTGGAGAATCCCACGGACAGAGAAGCCTAGTAGGTTACAGTCCACGGGGTTGCAAAGAGTCAGACACGACTGAGCAACTTCACCTTCCTTCACCACCATGGACTGAGGAGCCTGTCCATGGGATTCTCCAGGCAGAAATAACGGAGTGGGTTGCTATGGCCTCCTCCAGGGGACCGAACCTGTATCTCCTGAGTCTACTGCATTGCAGGCAGATTCTTTAACCCCTGAGCCACAGGGGGAAGCCCCACAAAGAACACAGGGACTCTGTTTACACAGCCAGAGAAACAGTAGACAAGCAGATAAATGCAGGGATTAACAAATCACTCCCCCTTGCCCCTGCCCCTCTCTCCCACCAAGTCCTATTAAATCCTTCTCAAGTCCCACCCCTTCTTTCCAGGATCATGCGATGCGTAAGAATACTGACTCTGCTCAGATTTAGTGCCTGTTGTGCCACTTCCTAGCTGGTTGACCTGAGATACAGCTCTGTGCCTCAGTTTACTTAGCTGCGAAATGGGAATAATAACAGCATTCATTGGCTAATGCATTAAAGTACTTGGTATGATGTCTGGCACATAGCAGGTGCTTAGTAAATGTGGGCACCTGTTACTCTGGTTATATAATGATTAATATTATATTTTTTAATGAGAGAAGACCAGCTATATTTTTAAAAGATTCATTTTTGGCTGCATCGGGCTAGTTAGTTACAGTACGCGGTCTTCTCTCTAGTTGTAGCTTACGGGCTTAGCTGCCCTGCAGCATGTGGGATCTTAGCTCTCTGACCAGGGACTGAATCCATGTCCCCCCTATTGGAAGGTGGATTCTTAACCATTGGACCACCAGGGCAGTCCTTGATTGATATTGTTATAATTATTAAAATTCTTATTCCACCCACTGCCACCCTCATTTCTGGTTTTCGCGACCTTCTACCACCTTCCTCAGTGACTTTCTTCACCTTAGTTTTTGGCTCCCAAACAATAGCCAAGAGTGATCTTCATCCCTCCTACTTCAGCCCTTCCCCCCAAAAGCCTTCCATGGTTCCCCCAGGCTCCTTGGTGTGGCCTGATCCCTGCCCACCTCTCACCATCCCCCTCCCCGTACTGACTCTGTTCAGCTGCAGGGGCACTGACCCCCCAGCACGCCATGCTGGCTCCTGCCTCAGGGCCTTTGCACTTGCCGATCCTGCCACCTGGAACACCCTTCACCTCAGGCAACCCTGGCCAGCTCTTATCCTTTGGGCCTCAGGGTCAGTGTCCAGAAGGCTGTTCCTGGTCTTCCAGTTGCAGGTGATCCTTTTTTATATTACCCTTTTATAACACTCTCTTGTAACACTCTTCACTCACAGCAGTGTCAGATGACGTGCATCTTGCATGATGACTCATTCAGTTCCTTGGGGCTCCCCAGGTGGTGCAGTGGTAAAGAATCTGCCTGCCAGTGCAGGAGATGCAAGAGACTTGGGTTCAACCCCTGGGTTGGGAAGATCCCCTGGAGTAGGAAATGGCAACCCACTCCTGTATTCTTGCCTGGAAAATTCCACAGACAGAGGAGCCTGGCAGCTACAGTCCATGGAGTTGCAAAGAGTCTGACACAACTGAACACACACACACACATATATATACACATCACTCAGTCCCTACAGTGTCAGCTCCACGCAGACAAGACTTGGAGCTCTCTTGCCAGTGTGTGTTAGTAGGCTGCCAGGCTCCTCTGTCCGTGTAATTCACCCAGGCAAGAATATTGGAGTGGGTCGCCATTCCCTTCTCCAGGGAACCTTCCCAACCCAGGGATGGAACTCTGGTCTTCTGCGTTGGCAGGCAGATTCTTTATGGTCTGAGCCACCAGGAAAGATGGAGTCTCTCTTACCTACATGCTTCCTCAGTGCCAGCAATCTCTCAGCTGGGAAGTGCTGGGAATATCAGTTGAGGGAAGGGAAGAGTGAAGAGCCACAGGAACTTGGGGCTTATTTTCATCTTTTTGAAGTGGTTTGAACCTTTCCTGACTCCCAGGGCTTCTAGAAGCTTAAATGGGTCTTAAATGCCACAGATACTCTTAGGCAAAGACTGAGTGCTTGGTAAATACTGGTTATTATTTTTATTTTTATTTTTTATCTTCTGAATGAAGGTGCGTGGCATGTAGAATTTTATTCTCAAACCAGGGATAACCTGCATCTCCTGTAGTGGAAGTGTAGAGTCCCACTAGACTGCCAAGAGAGTCCATGGTTTTTTTTTTTGTGTGTGTGTGTGTGCTTAGCTATGCCCGGCTCTTTGTGACCCCATGGACTGTAGCCCGCCACGCTCCTCTGTTCATAGAATTTTCCAGGTAATAATACTGGAGTGGGTTGCCATTTCCTACCCCAGGACGTCTTCGGGACTCAGGGATCAAACCCACGTCTCCCGCATTGACAGGCAGGTTCTTAACCACTGAGCCACCTGGGAAGCCCAGTAGTCCCATGGTTACTATTTTTAAAAACATTTTAAAATAATACGGACGTAGAGAATCACATTGAGCACACGCACAGCTTAATGGTTATTAATTAATAGGAACACTCGCTGACGGCCCCAGGTGTCAGGTCACAACATACCCCCGCTCAATGGTGACCCCTATCGGTCTCCCGGAGAATAACCACTAGTCTGACGTTTATCCTGGTCTTACATTGAAAGTTCCATCAGTTTAGTGTCTATCGCTAAACGCTATAGTTTAAACTTTGTGTGTCTGTGGCTATGGGCTTCCCTGGTGGCTCAGATGGTAAAGAATCCGCCCGCAATGCGGGAGACCTGGGTCCGATCACTGGGTTGGGAAAATCCCCCGGAGGAGGGCATGGCAACCCACTCCGGTATTCTTGCCTGGAGAATCCCCATGGACAGAGGAGCCTGGTGGGCTACAGTCCATGGCGTCTCAAAGAGTCGAATAAGACTGAGCGACTAAGCACAGCGCATCTCTTTTAAATCTCCTAGAATCTACAGAGAAGGCAATGGCAACCCACTCCAGTGCTCTTGCCTGGGAAATTTCGTGGATGGAGGAGCCTGGTAGGCTGCAGTCCATGGGTCGCAAAGAGTCGAAGAGTCGGATACGACTGAGTGACTTCACTTTCACTTTCGTGCACTGGAGAGGGAAATGACAAACCACTTCAGTAGGACACGACTGACACGACTTAGCAGCAGCAGAAGCAGCAGAATCCACGACTCCCATTTCTTTTATTGTCCCTCTTGAAATTTGTTTGGTGAAGAAACCAGGCAGTTGCTCTGTAGTTTCACAGGCAGAGTTTGCTGATCGCATCTGTGGGGGTCAACACCACCCTGCTCTGCCTCTTTATTTCCTGTAAAGTTGGGTGTGGGAGGCTGAGCAGCTACATGATTGGCATTTTGGCGAGTCATCCTTGGAGCATGTGTCTCTTTTTTTGTGTGGCATCCATTGATTGATTCCCTGGAGGTCATGAGTGGGAAAAATCCCATCTGTCATTACTTCATTTATTTTTATTGTTGTTTTTTTTTCTTAGTTAAAGAAATCTTAAAACAAAAAAAGCAGTTATTATTTTTTGGCTGTCTGCTTAGCATGTGGGGTCTTAGTTCCCTGACCAGAAATGGAACCTGCACCCTCCTGCACTGGAAGTGCAGAGTCTTAACCCCTGGATTGCCAGGAAAGTTCTCCTTCTTCGTTTATTGATTGACGATTTTTTCTAAAGAGGAACTTGCCTTATTGATTATTTGGTTACCCAGGGATATGGTTTTTGCAGGAAAAAAAAGTGCTTGACGATTTCACTTCCTTCGCCTACCTTCAAAATAAAGAGTTGGTTCTTTTGGTGACCAATTCGATTTTTCTTTGAATTACATATATTTGATGAGTTAAGATCGTTAGCAGTGAGCATACATATTGATGGGCTTCCCTGATTGCTCCTTGGTAAAGAATCTGCCGGAAATGCTGGAGATGCAGGAGACTTGGGTTTTGATCCCTGGGCCAGGAGGAGGGCCTGGCAACTCACTCTGGTATCCTTGCCTGGAGAATCCCATGGGCAGAGGAGCTGGCGGCCACAGACCACGCGGTTGCAAAAGAGTCTTATTCAACCGAAGCAGCTTGGCATGCACGATATGTGTTGGTGCTCAAATTATACAACTTATTTATTCTTATTATCTTTTGTTATCCAAGCAGAGGTCTTGCTGTTTTGTTTTGTTTTGTTTTTTAAAGAAATGACTTTAGTTTGCTTTCTTTGTTACTCTCAAATAAGTATATTTTCATTTCGAGGAGAGTTTTTTTTATTATTTTATTTTGAAATGATTTAAGACTTACTGGAAAATGGCAAGAGGAGCAGAAAGAATTCCTGTCTACCTGTCACCAGATTGTGTGACTAACATTTTACCACATTTGGCATTTGCCTTATCATTCTTTGTCTGTACACACACACCCACACGCACACGCACAGTTTATTCTTCCTTTCTGAAGCATGATTTCCCTTTACCCCTAAATGCTTCTACTTTTTATCATCTGAGGTCAAGTCCACAAATGTCGCTCATATATAAATTATCTAATTTTGGCTGTGCTGGGTCTTTACTGCTGCTCTTGGTTTTCTCTGGCTGTGGTGAGGGGGTTGCTCTGGAGCTGCGGTCTTCTCATTGCAGTGGCTTCTCTTGCGGCAGGGCATGGGCTCCAGGGCACATGGGCTTCAGTAGCTGTGGCAGGGGGGCTCGGTAGTTGCAGCTCCCAGGCTTTGGATCTCAGTGACTGTGGCACACAGGCTTAGTTGCTCCTTGGCATGTGGGGTCTTCCTGGACCAGGGCTGGAACCCATATCTCCTGCATTATTAGCAGGCAGATTCTTTACCACTGAGCCACCAGGGAAGCTCTTGTTATTCATATTTTTGTCAGTTGTCCCACAAATGTTTTTTTTGTTAGCAAAAAACAACAAAAAAATTGTTTTTTCTGGTCCAGGAGCACAAGTTGCACTTGGTTGTCATGTTTATTATTTTAAAAAAGAATATCCTTCTTGTTCTGAGTTTAAAGGGAGGACATTCAGAGAAAAGATCTTTCTTGCCACTGTTTCCATCCACTCAATTCACCTCCCAGGGGTAGCCAGGGTTACCAATGTCTCCTGTCTTCCCAGAGATGTACTGTATATTTTAAAAAGTATTTATTTTTCCTTATTTGGACTTCCCCTATAGCTCAACTGGTAAAGAATCTGCCTGTAATGCGGGAGACCTGGGTTCGATCCCTGGGTTGGGAAGATACCCTGGAGAAGGGAAAGGCTACCCACTCTGGTATTCTGGCCTGAGGAATTCCACGGACTATATAGTCAATGGGGTTGCAAAGAGTTGAACACGACTGAACGACTTTCATTGTACATTGGATATTTACTTATTTGGCTATGCTGGTCTTAGTTGCCACATTCAGGATCAGGTTCCCTGACCAGGGATGGAACCCGGGCCCCCTCCATTGGGAGGTCAGAGTCTTAGCCACTGGACCCCCAGGGAAGTCCCAATACTCTGTACTGAAACAGTCAGGCATGTATACACTCTCCCCCTCTTTTTATGGGTGGATGGTATCCTCTTTGCACTCTCTGTACTTGCTTATACCTTAAACATTATTTTCTAGCTGATATAAACAGCATCCTTTGCCTTTTATCTGCTTTGGGATTTTCCTCCACGTGGATGATCTCAGGTTTATCAAGCCTGTCTCCTTTTGATGGGCACTTAGGTGGTCTCCTCCTTACTTAGGTAGGGAATCTGCCTGCAGTGCAGGAGATGCAAGAGACTCAGGTTTGACTTCTGGGTTGGGAAGATCCCCTGGAGAAGGGAATGGCTACCCACTTCAGGATTCTTGCCTGGGAAATCCCATGGACAGAGGAGCCTGGTGGGCTCCAGTCCATGGGGTTGCAAAGAGTTGGACACAACTGAGTGACTAACTAACTAACTAGGTGGTCTCCAGGCATCTGTGGGAATTAACCTTGAACTCAGGTCATTTTGCACATGTCTGAGTGTACCCACAAGATACAGTCCTAGAAATGGAGTTGGGGCTCAAAAGGTTTAAACATTTGTCATTTTGATTTTATTTCCTTTCTTTTTTAAAATTCATTTTATTTTTCTTTTTTCCCATTTTTATCTTTTAAAAAGAGCCAAACGGACCTCCATAATTTTTTTCCAATAAAATAGCCCTCAGCCTTGTGGGTGGAGAAGGCAATGGCACTCCACTCCAGTACTCTTGCTGGAAAATCCCATGGACGGTGGAGGCTGGTGGGCTGCAGTCTATGGGGGGTCGTACAGAGTCGGACACGACTGAAGTGACTTAGCAGCAGCAGCAGCAGCCTTGTGGGAGAACGTCTAGGTTTCCCACTTCTCCACCAATACAGTGGGCTTTAAAGAGCAGTTTTCTGTAGATCTATAATTCACCTACCCTACAATTCACCCATTAAGAGTTTTTCAGTGGTTTTCAGTGTAGTCACAGAGTTGTGCAAACATTACCATCAGCAATTTTAGAGAATATTCAGGAGGGAATGACCACCCACTCCAGTGTTCTCGCCTGGAGAATCCCCATGGACAGAGGAGCCTGGCAGGCAGCAGTCCATGCGTTTGCAAAGAGTCGGACATGACTGAAGTGACTTAGCACACATGCACAAAGAAGCCCTGTGCCCTTGAGCCTCACCCCTCAATTCCCCTCTCCTCCCAGCCCCTGGCAACCACTGTCTCTGGATTTGCCCACTCTGATCAGTACATTGTGTGGTCCTTTGTGACTACTGCATTCATTCAGCATTGTGTTTACAGTGGCTTTCTGATCTGTGCCAATGAGATGGTGGTTTCTTTTTTTGAAAAAAATATTTATTTATTTGACTGTGCCGGGTTGCTCGGGGATCTTCAGTCTTCACTGGGGCATGCAGGATCTTTAGTTGCCACCTGCAAACTCTTAGTTGCGGCATGTGGAATCTAGTTCCCTGACCAGGGATCGAACCTGGGCCCCTTGCATGGGGAGCTCGAAGTCTTTACCCTTGGACCCCCCGGGCAGTCTCAAGATGGTGGTTTTCCTTGGTGGTTCTCTGATCTAATGGTGGAGACTGAGCATCTTTTCCTGTGTGCCTGTGCTGTGTGTGTTTCAGGGCTCCATTGGCCTCCAGAGGACCGGAAGCCTGTCCCGGAAGAGGGGAGAGAGAGCCAGTCAGAGAGGATGTCCCCGGCCTCTGTCGCTCCATTGTACTGGTGAGTACCAACTTCACACCACATACCCTCTTCTCCCATCACTACTCTCCCTGCACACAGGATGGAGAAACCTGGATGCCCCCGTTGGGGGAGAGAGGGAGAGGCTTAGACCAGGAAGCCTCCCAGCCCATTGTCCCAGCCCTTCTCCCCGCAGGATCCCTGGAGGCCTCAGCCCTGCCACCTGAAGCTGGAGACTCCGGGAGACACCCTCTCTATCAGCTGCTAAACTGCGGCCCCAGGAATAGGTGAGATGTCAGGGAGAAGGTGGGAAGACGTTGGAGAAGAGACTGGGCTCCTCTCACCGGCCCCGTCTCTCTTCCCTGCTTCCAGCTGCAGGGGCCTCTACCCAGACATTGCCCGAATGGAGCAGCTCCTGCAACAGGCCGTGGCAGAGAGGGAACGGCTGCTGCAGGCCAGGGTGAGACCCAGCCCCTCCTCCCCCAGACCTAGGAGTCCAGACCCCCAGCCCCTCCTCCCCCAGACCCAGGAACACAGTACATTTCCCCCACTTCTTATTGGTTTGCAGTCTCGTTGACACTTTCTTTCTGCACCCACAGGAAGGGACAAGAAGAAGCAAGGAAGGTCCCTCAGGACCTCCTGTACCTGCCATCATGGTGAGTCTCGCCCCTGCCCTCACTTCCCCTGGCCTCTGCCCTTTGACATCTCACCCTCTCCTGTCCTCCAAAAAGTGTCCTGGGCTTGGCAAGGGAAGGGGAACTCTGAAGACCTAGTTTCTGTCCCCGTCAGGGTCATCAGAATCCATGGTATGTGACACGCTCAGTTCTCTGTGCCTTGGTTTCCTCTTAAGTGGGTGCCAGTGTCAGCAGTTACTGCAGTATGAGGGTGACCACAAGCTGGGGCTTTTAAATAGAATTCAAAATTTTATTTAATTTGTTTGATTCTTAAAAAAATTAAAACAACCTTTTTACTTAAGAAATATTCAAACATATTGTTCAAAGGTTGACTAGATTAATAACCTCCCATGAGCCCACCATGCAGCTCATGACCGTTGTTTTGTTGGTCAGTGGTGTCCGGCTCTTTTGTGACCCCATGGCCTGTAGCCCGCCAGGCTCCTCGGTCCATGGGATTCTCCAGGCAAGAATCCTGCAGTGGGTTGCCATTTCCTTCTCCAGGGGATCTTCCCGACACAGGGACTGAACCCGCGACTCCTGCATTTGCAGGCAGGTTCTTTACCACTGAGCTACCAGGGAAGCCCTCCATGTTGCTCCACTGGTTATCAATATTGACTCTTATTTTACTTACTGACTTTGTTGTTCTGGACCCACACCCACTTCCCATTCTGCAGCAGAATATTTTAAAGCCAATTCCACATAGTTTATCATTCCCTCCATGCATCACTATGTACCTACTATCTATCTATATATATTAACATAAGCTCCACTGTCATAGCTTATGAAATTATTACTAATTCTGTAGCATTCTAATATGTGGTCCATACTAACATTTGTTGAGCACTTCCTCTCTAGAAGCCTCAGTTTCCTCCTCTGTGAAATGGGGACAATAACGGGCTGTTTTGGAGAGGCAGGGAGGTGATCACTTGGCACAGTGCTGGCCGCAGAGCGGACCTTCAGCACATGGTGATCACTTAGTGTTACTGTGTGGAGTTGGCAGGATGACCCAGTGGGTGCCCTTTTAACCACCCCTCCCCCTCCTGTGCGTTCCTCATCTCCTCCCCCCATGCCTTACTCTCCCTGGTCTCCATGCAATTCTTCTCACCTCTGTTCTCATCCTTTCTTGCTTTAGCCTTACTTCAGTGTTTTCAACCCTCATTACTCATAGAGTGGTCCATGGACCAGCAGCATCAGCATCCCTGAATTGAATCCAAGTCTGCATTTTAACAAAATCCTTTAGGGGTCTGCTTGCATGCTGGAGTCTGAGGCCTCAGTGTGACCTTGGGGATCATATACCATTCTTTGCAGGAAGCATTCGGGAAGAATAGGTTTGATCAGGCTAGACCTTGTAACAGTAGATGCTTTGATTGCCTTCATTGTGCTCCATTTTATGGCCACCTGAGATGACCACTCTGCCTGGGGAGTTCTGGCTAATCAGCTCTGGCTGTGTGACTTGGGCCTGTGACTTAACCTCTCTGAATCTTGGTTTCCACATCTGTAAAATGGGGACAATGATGTACCTACCTCCTGAGGAGAAGGGGGGCAAAGAAATTATAAAGTGTGTGTGTGTGTGTGTGTGTGTGTGTGTGTGTGT